>CM014733.1:18253671-18268826 GCA_004329165.1 Spatholobus suberectus
TTATATATTTTCTTTGAAATTAAGCATTAGTGTCCTTTAATTTAAAGGAGTAGCTTGATGTAGGACAAAAAATAACAAAACAAATATTCATTGTCGTAGAAAAATATTTTAATTGGGTGCTTCAAATTAATATATATAATAATTAAGTATGCATTACACCTGACACTGAATACCTATTAAACTCATTTTTAAAGAAAAACTAATAATTACAAAAATTAATTTAAAACATTTTTTAATATTAATATCCCTTATTAAAATTTTGTATAAATTGAAGTTATATACAAATGAGAATATATTGATGAAGATAATATTTTTCAAAACACAATTTTTATAAATTAAAATGATGTGAGATGTACGTGAATATAAAATTATTTGAATTTATATTAATATCCAACATATATATTTATATAATTAAAAAATAATTAATAAATATATAAAATAATTATAATGATATAAAAATTATAAATTATAAATTTAAGATTTGTGCATGACACGAGTTATTACATTAGTACCTTATATAAGCTATCTTAACTCTTCACTATTAGAATGTGTTTGACCCAACTTTCTTTTAGGTTATTCTCTCCTTAAAAGGAGAAGTCAGGCCAAACACATTTCATGAAAGCTCTTAAAAAAAACTAAGCTACTTATTTTTATAGAACAAAATTTGAAAAAAAGTAACTAATAATTAAGTTGGTAGGGGGAGCTTATTTCTAGCTTATATGGAGCTTATTTTTGCAATCTCCATTTCAAATCCCAACACAACAAAAAATAACATTTTTTTTATTTTTCATTGTTTTCCAATTTGAGTGCTTAACCGGCTTTTCTATTAAATAAGCTTATATATATTAGTTTATTCTAAATTATGTTTGTTTATTGTAAGTTTTTAATTTGTTTTTAAATTATTTATTTAGAAAAGTAAAAACTATTATTTATTTTTAAAATTTTAAATATTCTTTACACAAAATAAAAGAACATTAATGAAAAGAGTAAATAATATAGTTAAATAATTTTTTTAAATTTTAAAATATTTATAATTTTTATTCTTTAAATTTAATTTAGATGTTATATTTTTTAAAAATTTTATTTTATAGTTAATCTTTTGAATTATTAATTACAACAATATATTTATTAACTACTTTTTGGATTATTTATTAAATACGTTTTAATATATATGACATTATTAAATTTTGTTTAAATAAATTATTTTCACCTTCTAAAAATATTAATTATTTATTTAATATTATATATAATAAAATATTTGTAAATTATCTTTAAATTAAGTTTTGTTAATTAATTTTTTTTTCATTTTTAAAATTAAAAATTTTAAATATATTTATTACATGAAATATAAAACAATTCTAAAACGAGTAAATAGAAAATTTAAATAAAAGTTTTATATTTGAAAATATTTATAATGTTTATTATTTAAATTTATTTTGGATTTCATATTTTTTTTTAATTTTTAATTTGTAGTTAAGTTTTTTATTTTCAATTATAAAAATATTTTGTTAATTATTTTTTGGATTATTTGTTAATACTATTTAATATATATTGACATTATTGAATTCTATTTAAATAAATTATTTTTGGGTTAATTATGTTTTTGATCTCTCATTTTTTGTTGATTTTCATTTTTAGTCTCTCAAAAATATTTTGACCGGTCATAGTCCTCTCACAAATTTTCCGTCTGTATTTTTAGTCCTTACCGTTAACTTGAACCGTTAAGTGATAATGTGGCTCCACATGACTGCCATGTGGACTACTAGGCTGACGTGGCAGTCACGTGGCAATTTTTTTTAAAAAAATTGATAAAAAATGTAAATTATGAAAATGGTCCCTCATTTTCTCACGATTTACGTTTTTAGTCCCCAAAAAAAAGTTCAACCGGTTTTAGTCCCTCAAATTTTTTTCATTCATGTTTTTACTCCCTCCCATTAACTTACACAGTTAAACTTTAATAATTAATCAATTAATTATTATTTACACTCATACAAGTTTTTCCTCAATTTATTTTAACCAATAATTTATTAATTAATTATAGCTCAAAAGTTTATCACAACACTTTTCTTACCTCTTCATCGCTATGCTTTGATAATTCAAGGTATTCGTAATCTCTTATAAAAAGACTAGCAATCTAACCTCTTTGATTATCTTTTACAAGTAATCTTTTTTTTTTTTTTTTGCATTTTTGTTGTGAAATAATGTGTAAAATAATAATATGTGAAAATAATAATTGATTAATTATTAAAGTTTAACTATGTAAGTTTAATGGGAGGGACTAAAACCGGTTAAACTATTTTTTGGGGGACTAAAAACATAAGTCGTAATGAAATGAGGAACCATTTTCATAATTTACATTTTTTATCAATTTTTTTTAAAAAAAATTGCCACGTGGCTGCCACATCAGCCTAGTAGTCCACGTGGCAGCCCTAGTGGAGCCACGTCATCACTTAACGGTTCAAGTTAACGGCAGGGACTAAAAACACAAATGAAAAATTTATGAGGGACTATGATTGGTCAAAATATTTTTGAGAGACTAAAAACGAAAATCGACAAAAAATGAGGGACCAAAAACATAATTAACCCATTATTTTTTATGTTCTTAAAATATTACTGAATAATAATATAAAGTTTTTTAAATAATACTTTTGTAAATAGTATTATATATAATAAAATATTTATGAATCAGATTTAAAATTACTTTATTAATAGTTTCAACTTTTTTAAAATTAAAAATTAAAAATTTTATATTTCAATACTTTTATGTACTTTTGTTATTATTAAAATAAATTTATGTTGGTTAAATTAATTTTACATAATTGTAACTAAAAATTAACTTTACATATTTTTTGTTTTCATTTTATCAATATATATTTTCTAATGAGTGAGCCAATTAGTTTTAAGTAAATTTAAATTTTTAAATTTTTTATCAAACATTTTTAGCTTAAAAGGATTTTTAAAACTAAATAAAAATAAAAAATACCAAACAACTTCTACTTTATTTTGAAAACTCTTATTTTAAGCTTTAATTTTAAAGTAGCTTTTAATCAAAAATTAAAAAAAAGTGTAACCAAACATAAGCTTAGACCGGTTTTAATAAGTTTTGTGCAAATTTGTAATGATTTTCCCACTCCACTCGCACTGATGATAATTAATAGATAAAACAAAGATTCAACGGTTATTTATTGGACCGTTAGAAGATCCTCACATTACAACAGAGATCCAACGGTTAGATTTATTGGACCGTTAGAAGAGAATTTTGGACGGTTTGATTTATTATTATTAGACCGTTAAATGAGAATTTTGGTCTTTGAGGGGAACTGTTTTAATCGTGTCTGCTAGTGCCGGTCTCAGAATTATCCAGCGAGAGAGAGAGAGTTCCATGATGTCCTTTGGTTCTTCGAATTTATGGTGAAGGAGTTCCATATGGTCTTAAGAACCATTATCGTTCCCCAAGTGCTCAAAGAGGTATTATAATTTTCTTTTCTTTTTCATTATTTCTTATGATTTCTTTTTCCGAATGAAATATTATACATGCTATAATATTTTGTGCCATGAGTGGTATTTAACTATTTATTTCCTCTGATTTCTCTGTTTCCTACAAGGCTTTTAAAACGTCGTTCGTGTTATAGAGGCGTGAACTAAAATAATAAAAATGAAAAGAAAAGCATGTGCTGATAGATAGCCGCCATTGTAGTTGTAAAGAATTTCCATTTTGTGGGATTTCTTTTTCATTATTTCTTATGATTTCTTTTTCCGAATGAAATATACATGCTATAATATTTTGTGCCGTGAGGGGTATTTAACTATTTATTTCCTCTGATTTCTCTGTTTCCTACAAGGCTTTTTAAACGTTGTTTTTGATTTAGTATGTTTGGTTCTCTGCTTCAACACCGGGGGGATTTTGGCCAGGTTCTTCGATTCTGCGCTTCTGCCAATGGAATTTTGATAGTATGACTTTCACTATGGCTTGCTCAAATTTAATGCCTCTCAATGGTATTGTTCTCTTCCGTTTTAGCAATTCTGGTTTCTTGCAATTTCTTTTTGGCTTCCTTCTTATTCCTGAGTTATGAAAATTTGTCTTTCGTTCGTGTTATAGATGCGTGAACTAAAATAATAAAAATGAAAAGAAAAGTGTTAGGCACCAGATTGATAGAATAATATCATGCAGCTAAAATAAGAAATGAGAAAAAAATTGATAAAATGAGCAAGAAAAAAAGAATTTCACAATATGGAAGATATTACAACACTTCTATCTAAACACTAGGAGAAAACATTACTACTCTCTCTAGAAAATAAGAGAATACCAATACTAAAAGACCCTTACAAGAAAACTTATTTTTCTCTATGACTTTTTCTTTTAGTAAACAAAACAAATATAAAAGGAAGAAGAAACTTTTGGGATAATTTAATGGGTCCACCAAGGTTCCTATAGGCTTGGTGTGGAAGCCTATTACCAAGACCCACCGATGTGCGACTTTTCTTAACAATTCTTCCACTTGAAGATTTTGATTGAGTCAATCATATATTCACACCACTCAATCATATATTCCTTGTTGCTTAATAGTATTCCAATGCTCTCTACTAGGATCTGCCATAAATCTGCTAACTGCTACCACTACTTGTGTAATGTCTGGTTTTGTATGAATCATGGCATACATAAGGCTTCCCACCGCTGATGTTACTCGAGACATTTTCATCATCTCCACTTCATTGCTAGGACTCATACTTAAAGATATTTATAATTGACAGGAAGTGGGGTAGAAATTGTCTTACAGTCTTACATGTTGAAATGCCGCAAGACCTTTTGAAAATAATTTTTTGAGAAAGTCAAATCTTCCTTTTTTTTTGTCTCGGTAAATTTGCATCCCTAAAATCTTGTTTGTTGGTTCCAAGTTCTTCATATCAAACTCCCTAACCAACTGTGCCTTCAATTTTGGGGCCTACCACCAACATGTCATCCATAAACAACAGCAAAATGATGAAATCATTATCATTAAACCTATTGTAGTATGTACAATGGTCTGAACTTAGTTTGTTGTAACCAAGGCTAATAATAAAGGAGTCAAATCTCTTGTACCAACATCTTGGAGGCGTATAGAGATTTCCTTGTTCTTTAAAGCCTTCTGGTTGGAGCATATATATTTCCTCTTCAAGTTCTCCATGTAGAAAAGTAGTCTTTACATCTAGTTGCTACTAATCTTGCACGATATCACTCCACTTTATCATTGCTATCTCATTTGATCTTGTAAACCCATTTGCTTCCAATGACTTTTCGACCTTCTTGAAGTTCAACAAGATCCTATGTCTTGTTTCTATGCAAGCTTCTATTTCTTCCTGCATTACTGTTATCCATAAAGAAGCATCTATTTCTTAAAAGCTTGATGGTTCTCCTTCTTCAGTTAGGAGACAGTTCGCATCATGGTTCTCCTTCTTAAGAAGTATCAAGATGGTTTCCTTGTCTGACGTCTTATTCGTTGAGCTTCTTCATCATTGACCTCATTTGGCTTTTGAACTTCGTGCTCTTGTACTGCTTCATAAGAGTCATCTTCTTTAGACTTCTTCTCTATTTGCACTATAGTAGTGTCTTTGATAGTGCTGTCATTTCTGTGCTAACTTTGCAGTTCATTTTTCGCAAAGACTACATCCCTGTTAACAACAACCTTGTGGGCAGTAGGATCCCACAAGCATACCCCTTAACACTTATTGGATTTTGGATCTAGTTTTGTTCTTTCTTGGGAGTTGTACATCACGTACACGAGACATCTAAACACATGTAAAGAAGAATAATCAGCTGGTTTGCCATTCCACTGTTGATGGTGATCGATTTATCATGTAACAGGCAATTTTAATTGTTTCTGCCTCAAAAGATTTGGCCACTCCCACTGTTCTCAGCATAGCTCTTGTTCTATCTAGGAGAGTTCTATTCATCCGCTCTACCACTCCATTCTATTGAGGTGTATGTGGAATAGAGAATTGTCTTAAAATACCTTCTTGCTTACAAAATGCTAAAGAATCACCATCTACTCCTCTATTGTTTGTCCTCAAACACTTAATTCTTTTTCTAGTTTCAAGCTCTACTTGTGCTTTGAACTCCTTGAATACTAAGAACACATCTAACTTCTTCTTGATTAGGTACACCTACAATCTCCTAAAGTAATCATCAATGAATGATACAAAATACTTTGCTTCTCCCATAGATATTTCTGGTCATTTCCAAACATCAGAATGGATCAAGTCGAGTATGTGTTTGTTCTTAGTAGTTACTTTAGCAAACTTTAATCTATGTTGCTTGCTTATCACACATTACTTACATTTTGAGCCCAAGCAGGAGATTACATTCCGCAAGGACTTTTAGGCCTCACTCTGACATATGACCAAGTTTACAATGCCACATCATCGTTGTTTTTTCTTGGCTTGCTATTGCAACTGATGCATCTGCTTCTTGCAACGTATATTCCAAAAGTATGTATAGGTTGGCTGTGATCTTCTTTGCTTTCATCACTACAAGATTGCCTTCACTATCTTTAAGATCCCACCTTCAGTAAGGATCTTGCACCCGAGGTCATCCAATTATCCTATAAACAATAAGTTCTTCTTCAAGCACTTCACATGTTGTACCCTTTGAACTGTGAGCACAGTACCATCAAACATTTTCAATTTGACAGCACCAACTCCAGCAATTGTTAAGGTATGATCATTTCCCATGAACACAGACTTTCTGAGATAGGCTCATAAGTGCAAAACCAATCTTGGTGTGGAGTCATGTGCCAAGTTGCACTTGAATCCACTATCTAAACATCATGTAATTGTTTTTCACCTTTAAAATTGATTGTTGCTTCACTATACAAGACTTCTCCATCATTTGAGCTACTTGTAGCACAACCTTGAGAGTTTGATGCTTCAGAGTTCTTTCCTCCATTCTTCTCGTTGTGCTAACAATCTTTCTTCAAGTGCCCTTTCATGCCACAATTGTAACATTTGAGATTCTTCCTTCTTCAAGATTTTGATCTACCATGATTTTGACTCCCACTAGAGCCACGTTCCTTTGATCTGCCTCTCGTCATCGTTAAAGCCTTTACTTGTTTTGAATTTTCCAACCTATCTTCCTTATTCTTTTGCATGGATTCTTTAAAAATAGCTTCGGCAACATCATCAAAGGATAGACGTCCAACAACATTATTATTTGTTATGTTGATAATAAGTTAATCATATGAATCTAGTAAACTCTAAAGTAGATGCTTTGCACATCATTTTTTGCTATGTTGAAATCTGACGCTATAAGTTGAGCAAATAGCGTATTCAGATTGTTGATGTGATCCGTCACCGATGTGGACTCACTTATTCGAAGAGTGTAGAGTTTTCTCTTTAAGAATATTCTGGTGTGAAGTGACTTGATCTCATACCTCATACAATTTGATGAGAGCATCCCAAATCTCCTTCACAGTCTTCTTCTTTGTAACACTAGACAAAACTGAATCTGCCATTGCTAAGTGCAAATTGGTAACAACATTGTCATCCATTTCTTTCCACTTTTCTTCAGTGACATCTATAGGTCTGTCTTCAATTACATCTAGAAAGTTGTCTTTCCTCAAAATTTTCCTTATCTTAATTTTCACAAGGAGAAATTACTCCTTTTGAACTTCTCTATCTCGTATTTTGTTGCCATAGTTTTACACCTAATAATTTTTTTTTTCAATTGAATCAACTTGCACAATTTCTATTGTGAATAGTATCATATATTGGAATAGTGATTGTAGTCTGTAAATCAATATACCAAGTAAGTTTCCAAGAAAGAGAGGTGGGTCACCAATGGACACACTTAAATACCAAGTCTTACCTAGTCAGGACTTTCCTAGACATGCACTTTCACACTACTACAAGAAAAATTGTCACACTACAAGAAAAATTATTTTCTGATGTGAAAACATGTTGCAGGAGAATAATATCAGCAACTAAAATAAGGGATGAAAAAAGAACAGACAAATGGGGAAGAAAAGGAAATTTCATAATATGAAAAAAATTACAACACTTCTCTCTAAACACTAGATAAAAACATTAACACTCTCTCTAAAAAATAGGAAAATACTAAAAGAACCTTACGAGAAAACTTATTTTTTTCTTTTCTTTATGAATGGGTCCATCAAGGTTTCTATATATAGGCTTGGTGTGGAAGCCTATTACTAAGATCCATCAATGACCCATCGATGTGGGATTTTTCTTAACAAAAAGCACGTGTATTTTGTGGGATTTCTTTTTCATTATTTCACGTGATTTCTTTTTCTGAATGAAATATACATGCTATAATATTTTGTGCCATGAGTGGTATTAACTATTTTTTTCCCTCTGATTTCTCTGTTTTCTACAAGGCTTTTAAAACGTTGTTTTTGATCTAGTATGTTTGGATCGGCGTTCTTTGCTTCAATACCAGGGGTTTGGCCAGATTCTTTGGTTATGTGCTTCAACCAATAGGATTTTGACAACATGGTTCGATAACTTTCACTATGGGTTGCTGAAATTTAATGCCACTCAATGGTAATGTTCTCTTCCATTTTAGCAATTGTGGTTTCTTGTAATTTCTTTTTGGCTTCCCTCTCATTCTCAAGTTCTTTCGTTGTTATAGATTCGTAAACTAAAACAATAAAAATGAAAAGAAAAGCCTATATCGATAGACAGCCACCATTATAGTTGTAAAGAATTTTCATTTTGTGGGATGTGTGGATCAGAAATGGGAGGGAATGTGATTTTGTTGATGGAAAGCTTATTTTGTGTGCAATTGTGGCAATTACTAATTGATTTTTTTTTCCAATAACCTTTAAAAAATTAAATACGTCAATGCCCCATAATTTTTTATTTAAATAATAGTAAAAACAATTAAATCTCAAAACTACCCATACCCAATTATTTTCGTAAATACCACCCAAACAATAGATTTTTTTTTTACCCAAATAGCCTAGAAATTTTTTCCCCAAATACACACATTTGGTTTTCAAGGTTGACTTTGAATGAGTTCGCATGTCACCAATGGATTTGTAACACCAACACCCTAAGCGATATTACCGTAACCAGGTTTAGATTTCTAAAAACGAGAAAAAACAAACAAACTTAAAATTAGACAGTTATAGGTTGTGTGACAGACTTGTAGAAAGGCAATTAGTGTGTCAGATTGTTATGTGGTGTTTTGAAGGAGGAAACTCCTTGTTAGGGAGAAACCATGTTTGTTAGGGGGCAACCCTGTGTTTGTTGATGTTTATACTCAATGTGGCCTATAAACTCTATTATTTCTATAATTTACTCAGAACTCTTGAGTCCAACATATTCAGATGTGGTTCCTAATACATCCGCCATGTAATTCACACGCATAGCCCTTCTAGGCTCCTTAGCCAATCAAAAATCAGTTTGCTAGTATATCAACACAAACACAAAAAATTTAGGCTATTCACACTATCAGCACATTTTATATCTGCTAACAGCATGCAAACCTTGCTTAGGATATATTACTTTATAAAGTATTAATAGTAAGATATACTTACTTTATAATGTAAAAGGATTAATAAAAAATACCATTAAGAAAACTTTGCTAATTTCACGATATCTTTTCTTTACACTAAAGTCTATGATATATTCGTGGTAAACATCCTAAATTTTTCCATACTAAGTCCATTGGCTGCCATTCACTATCAACCAAAGTTGGTCATGGTGATAATTGGCTACTTAATAATTAACTAAGGCATATCAAATATCAAAGGCTTAATAATTATCAAAGCCCTAATTAGCTATCTTTGATTATATATATGAAATACACACATATTTGGATAAGATCAAGTTCTTGCTGCAACACTAGAGGTCTAATACTGTTGGACAGCAAGGAATAGATTAGGGCTTTGATACACAACATATATTCCAATACTGATTAATTTCTTTTTGTGTTCCTCAACTCAATCCGAGAATGGAAGAAATCATGAATTTCATCCCATAGCTAAAAAACTCATAATCCAACATAGTTTGGGGGCAATACAACAAACAAACCCCAGATTAGAGATGAAATGCAAATCAATGAAATAAAATAGTGAAATCAACATCAAACCCAAATCAAGGAAAAAAAATAAATTTGAAGCAACAAACCCTAGAATGAACTGAGAGAGAGATTGAGTGTAGCGTGAGAGCGACTATCACAGGGAGTGAGGTACGGCAGAGAGAAAGAGAGAGCGAGCGAACAGCACGTACTAGTGTAAAAGAATTTACAAATTTTTAGTTTAATTAATCAAAATACTTCAAAAATTATTAGAAATTTAAACTCGTTCTAAATACTTTATCCAAACTTCAAAACATTTTAATACAAAAAATTTCAAATTCTCTTAAAAATTGGATTACTGATTTAAAATGCTCTATCCAAACATACTCTTCTAGAACTACAAAACACAAGGGATCAATAATCCTCAACTAAGAAACTAAATAAACAAACTCATCAAAGAAATTAAATCAATCAACTTGAGCTCAAAGGACATTTCTTCAAGATTTCATTATCTATTTAGCTACACTAAGAACGTAAAAATTTCATTTTCAGATCAAAAGTGCGTGAAAACACAAGCTACCTAGATCAATATCCTCATCTAAGAAACAAGAAAACAAACTCATCCCTGAGAAAATAATTCAATATCCCTCAACTCTTGCTAATATAATTCGGTAGATTGAGCCGTTCGAAGCAACTTGGTATGTCAAGCCTCAAATATAGTTATAACCCTGATATAGAAACATACAGGAAATCCAACCTTTCCAGATGATACACACAAATCTAGCCCACATAGGAAGTCAAGCAAATCAAGATACACAAAGCCAGTGGCGCCAAATTTAGCACTTATTTAATGATTGATTAGCACAAGTAAAAATAGTCAGAAGTTCAATGATTAAATTATTAGAAGAATAAGAATAAGAGGTCACCAAAATTATGAGCCTAATTGCTTTGCAAAAATGTTGCATAACATAATTCAAAATACTAAGCTGCACAAAAACAAGATGGTAATTCGATTCGTGTATCGTGACCAATCACAAAAATAGAAACAAGACAAAATAAGCTCTCATTTGGGAAACTAGATTCTTTTAGGTCCCCCAATTTCAATTTGGCTATGCCTAATAACTTTAAAAATATCATTTTCAAAGCCCACAATTTGCAAAACACAAGATACCTAGATTAACATTCCTCATCTAAAAGAAATATAAAATAATCCAGAGAAACCTCTATATTTGTATCAAAAGACGTGCTTTAAGATCCTGTCCTCAATTTGGACACGCCTAAAAACAAAATATTTATTTCAGACTCCACATTACAGCAACATAGAAGTCACATAGCATAACAATCCCCCACAAACCAAGCTTGTAATTTTCATTCTCATTGCTAGAGAAACTTTATTAGAGTAATCAACACAACATTTTTTAAGATCCAATTGATCTCTTGAGAAGATTCCAAAATTAATAATTGATGAATGTTGTAGAATTAAAAATTTAGATGATCATATTAAATAATAAAATATTATTAAAATTTTCAAATGGAATAACCAAGTTATTAAAAAAATAATATTAACTTCATCACTGATATGTCAACTTTAGGAACACAACCCCTGTAGATTTCTGTGCTCAATGTAGGAGGAATAATTCCTATTCCAAAGGGAGGTCTTGCTTTGCTGAGACAAACAGGATATGATATCCAATTACAAGAGGAGATACTTTTATAGATTGTATAAATATCATCAAGAAAACAGTAAATCCAATGTGATGTTAGGAAGAGTAGTAGAATTCTCCAAACCAAGAGACAAAGAGTCAAAGGCCAAACCACACTATCCCATATCCCAGATGCATAAACCACAAATGTGACACATGTATATTGTATGTATGTATACAAGTATGGATGCATGTACACATGTATGTATGTATATATGTATATGTACCAAATGTCATTTGATACCATGACCAATACACAATGATAAAGCCATTTAGTTATATGGGGTTGGGAGGTGTAGCCATAAAAACAAGGGTGAAAAACCATGTGATGTTAGGAAAAAAATTGTTTTTAAAAAATCTCAAAAAGTTGCTAAAAGATAAACGATTATTTTATTTTTTTAAGTAAGTTAGTAAAAAAAAATATAAATTTCAGATTATGCTGCTAAAAAATAAGTTATAAGATAACTGAACTGAAACAGGTATTGGATCTAATTAAGAAAAAGATACTTGTTGATCGTATAATTTATCAAGAAATAGTGACAAAACAGCATAATTCTCCAAAACAACCAAGACATAGATAACGAAGTGATAAAGGCCTACCTAACAAAGCTGTCATATGTACTCCTCCTATTTAGAAGACAAGTAACGGATGATTCTACAAAAACACATCCAAACTTCCTATACCAAGTGTGTTGCTATGTCAAGGAGTAAAAAATAAACAAAATTTTCAGATTATGCTGATAAAAATAGTTAGAAGATAATTGAAGTGACACAAGTATATCAAATTAGGAGAAGAGATACTTACTAATCATATAAGATACCAAGAAATAATGAAAAAGAGCATATTCTCCAAACCAACCAAGACGTAGATAACAAGTGATATGAAGGCCTACCTAACCAAGCTGTCACATGTACTCCTCCTGTTGAGAAGACAAGTAACGGATGATTCTAACACATATGAACTTCCTATTCCAGGTATGTTGCTTTAACAAAGAGAATATCCAATCGGGAGAGATATTTATAACATACAATTAAGACTAGCATAATTCTCAAAACCAAGATGCAGATCATAAAAAACAGAGAGATAAAGAAGACAAAGTAACATCAATTCTCCAAAAATAACTGAAAAACTCTAGCCCCTTTTATTGGTGATACATAAAAATATAACTCTTGACACTGCCAGGTTATAAATGATTGTATCAGGGTAACAATACATCACAGTGAACAAGTCAATACTTTCCAGCCATGGCTTCCACAGCACATTTGTTGCTTACCTTTCCTCTAAAACCCAAGTGTAATTTCATGGAGAAGTAAACAAAAATTAAGAAAATAAATTATTATTTTCTATGTATGTATGTCCACATGTATGTATGTAGCATGCACACATTTTAGACAAATAGAAACGAGAAAAGACAAACAAATCTAAGAAGTTAGAATTCTAGTTGCAAGAAGACACTGATTAACGTTTTGGAATCTACTTGCAAACCATTGCAATTCCAAATATAATGTTAGAAAGATGATATCTAATTAAGAGAGAAGATACTTGTAAATCATATAAGAAAAGATAGAGACCCAACCAAATACTCCATGAAATAACCAATTGAGAGTTCATGGAAGAAGATAGTCAACTTTAGAATGAACATAAAAAAAAAAAATCATTATATTAACCACAATAAATCCTAACGATTTGCGTAGAAGTCAAATAATACTCTCCAACCAATGTGCTTCCATAGCCTACCACATATCATTGCCCATCTTCCCTGTAAACCCACCAAAAATAAATCAAGAACCAAAACAAATAAATGAAAATGGATAAAATACATGAATTCAAAATCCATGAAGACGCCAATTCAAATTTGGACTAAGTTTCCATCTACCTGCAATTATGGTGCTAAATACATAGAGGAAACAAATCCTATTCCAAAAGTGCAACTTTTATGAATAGGATATTCGGTTAGGAGGAGTAGAGATATGGACACCTCTAAATTATTTAAAAAATCATCAATAGTACAACAGTACTCTGCAAATCATATGCAAATCAGCAGAACAAGTTAATGTCCAACCAAGCAATCACCATGCTCCTCCTAGTGAGAAGACAAATTAAATTAGGATGGTGAAACTAATGCCCTTTAAGAATCGTTTAATTCCTATACAGAAACACGGAAGAAACTTGAAACTACCAGCTTAACCCTTTACCCTTAAAAACAAACCAATCCAGAACCCACAGAAGAAGATAGTTAGGATGGTGAAATTAGTGCCCTTTAAGATCGTTCAATTCTTATACAGAAACACAGAAGAAACCTGAAACTACTAGCTAACCCAGAATGAACATATAAAAAAAGAAGATTGTATCGAAGATAATTAAAAAACCTAAGGCTTTACACAACAGTTAGTCAAATAAAACTAATCCCTCGTAATAGACAAAAAAATGGATACAAAAAATCCAACAATTCAAAATCTAATCTACTTAAAAGATAGCAAAACTCGCTAATACTCGTAACATTCTTGATACAGAAACACCCAAGAACTAATACTACCAAACCCTACCAATTGTCAAAGCAAGCCAATCCTGATTGAACATATCAAAACAATGATCATATCAAGGGTAATAAAATCTATAGCTTTACACAACAGTCAGCCAATAGCACTCTCCTAAGTGGAAGGATAATATTCAAATAATTGAAGAAAAAATGTGAGAATCATCAATTACTTGTTACCTTTAATATGGTAAAGCATAACAATTGGCATAAAAACCCAAAGAACTCAATTTAAGCAACATATAACAAAAATAAGAATTGGCAAACTTCAAGATAGAAACAGCAAGAAGCGCTTTACACCACAAACTTCAAGTTAGGAATAAAAAAGCATCATACACAACCAAAAAGAATCAAAAAGAAATCCCAAAATAAGATTCTCATTACTATTTGTAAGGAAATGCCAAAAAGAAATCTCCAAAGACAAACTAACCATTCCAAATGTAAGGAAATGCTAAAAAGAAATCCAAATGAAAGGCTATAACAAAGGTCATATACAACTATGATGAGGAGGAGATACTTATTCACATAAAAAACTGTCCAAAAAATGGTAAAACAAGAGTCACAATATTCTCCAAACCAAGATGAAGATAGTAACCGTTAGGATCACCCCAAAGAACTTGTGACCTTCAATCTGGTAAATGTTAGGAATTACATGAATTATTGTTCAAATTGAGCCCTATATATCGAAGATAGAAACCACAAAATTTTGATTAGGATATCAATCTGGTAAATTTCTGATGAAGATGTGCAACTTGTGACCTTTATCTGATGGAGATGTTAATTACTGGTGACCTTCAATTTCGTAAAGGCATACCAATTGGCATAAAACACCCTAAAGAACTCAATCAAAGCAGCATATAAGAAAAAAATGAGAACTGGAAAACTTCATAGAAACAAGCC
>CM014733.1:18274924-18295721 GCA_004329165.1 Spatholobus suberectus
TACAAGAAACCACAATTGCTAAATGGAAGAGACATTCCATTGAGTGGCATTAATTTCAGCAACCCATAATGAAAGTGATCGAACCATACTGTCAAATCCCACTGGCTGAAGCACGTAACCAAAGAACCTGAGAAGCAAAGAAAACCGATCCAAACATACGAGATCAAAAACAATGTTTCAAAAGCCTTGTAGAAAATAGAGAAATCAGAGGGAAAAAATAGTTTAAATACCACTCATGGCACAAAATATTATAGCATGTATAATATTTCACTCGGAAAAAGAAATCATGAGAAATAATGAAAAAGAAATCCCACAAAATAGAAATTCTTTACAACTACAATGGTGGTTATCTATCTACACGTGCTTTTGTAAGAAAGTCTCACATCGATGGGTCTTGGTAATATGCTTTCACACCAAGTCTATATATAGAACTTTGGTAGACTCATTAAATCATCCAAAAGTTTTCTTCTTTCTCTTACATTTTGTTTTGCTTACTCAGAGAAAAAGTCATAAATAAAAAATAAGTTTTTTTGTAAAGTTCTTTTAGTAGTGGTATTTTCTTATTTTTTAAAGAAAGTGTTAATGTTTTTTCCTAGTGTTTAGAGAGAGAAGTGTTGTAATTTCTTCCATATTGTGAAATTTTCTTTTCTTGCCCATTTGTCTGTTTCTTTTTTCCTCTCTTATTTTAGCTATAATAGTGGTATTAGAGTTAATAGGTTGTTGATATTATTTTGCTACAACACGTTGGTACGGTACCAAATTCTAAAGAATTTTCTTAGTATATAGCATAGTCTGATTTTTTACATCAGAAAAGAATTTTTCTTGTTACTAGTAAGATAGTGTAGTAGTGTGAAAGTGCATGTCTAGGAAAGTTCTGACTAGGTAAGACTTGGTATTCAAGTGTGTCCATTGGTGACCCATTTCTTTTTCCTAGGAACTTACTTGGTATACTGATTTACAGACTACAGTCACTATTCCAATATACGATACTATTCACAATGGAAATTATGCAAGTCGATTCAATTGAAAAAAAAATTATTAGGTGTAACCTATGGCAGCAAAATACGAGATAAAGAAATTCAAAGGGAGTAATTTCTCCTTGTGAAAATTAAAGATAAGGAAAATTTTGAGGAAAGACAGCTTTCTAGATGCAATTAAAGACAGACTTGCAGATATCACTAATGAAAAGTGGAAAGAAATGGATGATAATGTTGTTACCAATTGCACTTGGCAATGGTAGATTCAGTTTTGTCCAGTGTTACAAAGAAGAAAACTGCGAAGGAGATTTGGGATGCTCTCATCAAATTGTACGTAGGTCACTTCACACTAGAATATTCTCAAAGGGAAACTCTACACTCTTCTAATGAGTGAGTCCACATCGGTGACAAATCACATCAACAATCTGAATATGCTATTTGCTCAACTTATAGCGTCAAATTTCAACATAGCAAAAAATGAATGTGCAGAGCATCTACTTTTAGAGTTTACTAGATTCGTATGATCAACTTATTATCAACATAACAAATAATAATGTTGTTGGACGTCTATCCTTTGATGATGTTGTCGAAGCTATTCTTGGAGAAGAATCCAGGCGAAAGAATAAGGAAGATAGGTTGGAAATTTCAAAACAGGTAAAGGCTTTAATGATGACAAGAGGCAGATCAACAGAACGTGACTCTGATGGGAGTCAAAATCATGGTAGATCAAAATAATGAAGAAGGAAGAATCTCAAATGCTACAATTGTGGCATGAGAGGGCACTTGAAGAAAGATTGTTAGCACAACGAGAAGAATGGAGGAAAGAACTCTGAAGCATCAAACTCTCAAGGTTGTGCTACAAGTAGCTCAAATGATGGGGAAGTCCTATATAACAAAGCAGCAATCAGTTCTAAAGGTGAAAAACAACTACATGATGTTTAGATAGTGGATTCAAGTGCAACTTGGCACATGACTCCACATCAAGATTGGTTTTGCACTTATGAGCCTATCTTGGAAGGTCCGTGTTCATGGGAAATGATCATGCCTTAACAATTGCTAGAGTCGGTACTGTCAAATTGAAAATGTTTGATGGTACTATGTGCATAGTTTAAGGGGTACAACATGTGAAAGGCTTGAAGAAGAACTTATTGTTTATAGGACAATTGGATGACCTCGAGTGCAAAATCCATACTGTAGGTGGGGTCTTAAAGATAGTGAAAGGTAATCTTGTAAGGATGAAAGCAAAGAAGATCACAGCCAACCTATACATGCTTTGGGATATACGTTGCAAGAAGCAAATGCATCAATTGCAATAGCAAGCCAAGAAAAAACATCAATGATGTGGCATTGTAAACTCCTGCCTGGGCTCAAAATGTAAGTAATGTGTGATAAGCAAGCAACATAGATTAAAGTTTGCTAAAGTAACTGCTAAAAGCAAACACATACTCGACTTGATCCATTCTGATGTTTGGAAATCACCATAATTATCCATGGGAGGAGCAAAGTATTTTGTATCATTCATTGATAATTACTCCAAGAGATTGTAGGTGTACCCAATCAAGAAGAAGTTAGATGTGTTCTCAGTATTCAAGGAGTTCAAAGCGCAAGTGGAGCTTGAGACTAGAAAAGAATTAAGTGCCTGATGGTGATTTTTTAGCATTTTGCAAGCAAGAATGTATTTTAAGACAATTCTCTATTCCACATACACCTTAACAGAATGGAGTGGTAGAGCAGATGAACAAAACTCTTCTAGATAAAACAAGAGCTATGCTGAGAACAGCGGGAGTGGCCAAATCTTTCTGGGCAGAAGTAGTTAAAATTGTCTGTTACATGATAAATCGATCACCATCAACAACAATTGGTTTAAAGACATCAGTGGGAATGTGGAATGGCAAACTAGTTGATTATTCTTCTTTACATTTGTTTGGATGTCCTGTGTACGTGATGTACAACTCCCAAGAAAGAACAAAGCTGGATCCAAAATCCAAGAAGTGTATATTCTTAGGTTATGCTGACAATGTTAAGAGGTATCGCTTGTGGGATCCCATTGCCCATAAGGTTGTTAATAGGGATGTAGTCTTTGTAGAGAAGATGACTCTTCTGAAGCAGCACAAGAGCACGAAGTTCAAAAGCCAAATGAGGTCAATGATGAAGAAGCTCAACGAACAAGACATCAAATAATCTTGACACTCAGACTATGTCACGGTAAGTCATGATGCCAACTGTCTCCTAATTGAAGAAGGAGAACCATCAACCTTTCAAGAAGCTTTACGGAGTTAGATGCTTCTTTATGGATGATAGCAATGTGGGAAGAAATAGAATCTTGCATAGAAATAAGACATGGGAACTTGTTGAACTTTTAGAAGGTCAAAAAGCTATTGGAAGCAAATGGGTTTATAAGATCAAATGAGATAGCAATGATAAAGTGGAGCGATATCATGCAAGATTAGTAGCAACTAGATGTAAAGACTACTTTTCTCCATAGAGAACTTGAAGAGGAAATATATATGCTCCAACCAAAAGGCTTTAAAGAACAAGGAAATCTCTATACGTCGCCAATATGTTGTACAAGAGATTTGATTTCTTCATTATTAGCCTTGGTTACAATAGACTAAGTTTAGACCATTGTACATACTACAATAGGTTTGATGATAATGATTTCATCATTTTGTTGTTGTATGTGGATGACATGTTGGTCATAGGCTCCTACAAAGATCAAATCCCAAAATTGAAGACAAAGTTGGCTAGGGAGTTTGATATGAAGGACTTGGGACCAACAAACAAGAATTTAGGGATGCAAATTTATTGAGACAAAAAAGAAAGGAAAATTTGGCATTCTCAAAAGAATTATTTTCAAAAGGTCTTGCGACACTTCAACATGTAAGACTATAAGCCAGTTTCTACCCCACTTCCTATCAATTATAAATTATCCTCAAGTATGAGTCCTAGCAATGAAGCGAAGATGATAAAAATGTCTCGAGTAGCATCAGTGGTGGGAAGCCTTATGTATGCCATGATTTGTACAAGACTAGACATTACACAAGTAGTGAAAGCGATTAGCAGATTTATGGCAGATCCTGGTAGAGAGCATTGGAATACTATGGCAGATTTATGCCATGTGAATATATGATTGACTCAATCAAAATCTTCAAGTGGAAGAATTGTTAAGAAAAGTCCCACGTCGGTGGGTCTTGGTAATAGGCTTCCACACCAAGCTTATAGGAACCTTGTTGGACCCATTAAATCATCCCAAAAGTTTCTTCTTCCTTTTATATTTTTTTGTTTTACTAAGAGAACAAAGTTATAGAGAAAAATAAGTTTTCTTGTAAGGTTTTTTAATATTGGTATTCTCTTATTTTTTAGAGAGAATAGTAATGTTTTCTCCTAGTGTTTAGATAGAAAGTGTTGTAATATCTTCCATATTGTGAAATTCTTTTTTCTTGCTCATTTTATCAATTTTTTTCTCATTTCTTATTTTAGCTGCATGATATTATTCTATCAATCTGGTGCCTAACACTTTTCTTTTCATTTTTATTATTTTAGTTCACACATCTATAACACGAACGAAAGACAAATTTTCATAACTCAGGAATGAGAAGGAAGCCAAAAAGAAATTGCAAGAAACCAGAATTGCTAAAACGGAAGAGAACAATACCATTGAGAGGCATTAAATTTGAGCAAGCCATAGTGAAAGTCATACTATCAAAATTCCATTGGCAGAAGCGCAGAATCGAAGAACCTGGCCAAAATCCCCCCGGTGTTGAAGCAGAGAACGCCGGTCCAAACATACTAAATCAAAAACAACGTTTTAAAAGCCTTGTAGGGAACAGAGAAATCAGAGGAAATAAATAGTTAAATACCACTCATGGCACAAAATATTATAGCATGTATAATATTTCATTCGGAAAAAGAAATCATAAGAAATAATGAAAAAGAAAAGAAAATTATAATACCTCTTTGAGCACTTGGGGAACGATAATGGTTCTTAAGACCATATGGAACTCCTTCACCATAAATTTGAAGAACCACAGGACATCATGGAACTCTCTCTCACTCGCTGGATAATTCTGAGACCGGCACTAGCAGACACGATTAAAACAGTTCCCTTCAAAGACCAAAATTCTCATTTAACGGTCTAATAATAATAAATCAAACCGTCCAAAATTCTCTTCTAACGGTCCAATAAATCTAACCGTTGGATCTCTGTTGTAATGTGAGGATCTTCTAACGGTCCAATAAATAACCGTTGAATCTTTGTTTTATCTATTAATTATCATCAGTGCGAGTGGAGTGGGAAAATCATTACAAATTTGCACAAAACTTATTAAAACCGGTCTAAGCTTATGTTTGGTTACACTTTTTTTTAAACTTTTGATTAAAAGCTACTTTAAAATTAAAGCTTAAAATAAGAGTTTTCAAAATAAAGTAGAAGTTGTTTGGTATTTTTTATTTTTTTTTAGTTTTAAAAATCCTTTTAAGCTAAAAATTGTTTGATAAAAAATTAAAAATTTAAATTTACTTAAAACTAATTGGCTCACTCATTAGAAAAATATATATTGATAAAATGAAGACAAAAATTATGTAAAGTTAATTTTTAGTTACAATTATGTAAAATTAATTTAACCAACATAAATTATTTTAATAATAACAAAAATACATAAAAGTATTGAAATATAAAAATTTAAAATTTTTAATTTTAAAAAAGTTGAAAACTATTAATAAAAGTAATTTTAAATCTGATTCATAAATATTTTATTATATATAATACTAATTACAAAAGTATTATTTAAAAACCTTATATTATTATTCAGTAATATTTTAAGAACATAAAAAATAATGGGTTAATTATGTTTTTGGTCCCTCATTTTTTGTCGATTTTCATTTTTAGTCTCTCAAAAATATTTTGACCAGTCATAGTCCCTTATAAATTTTTCATCTGTGTTTTTAGTCCTTACCGTTAACTTGAACCGTTAAGTGATGACGTGGCTCCACTAGGGTTGCCACGTGGACTACTAGACTGATGTGGCAGCCACGTGGCAATTTTTTTAAAAAAAATTGATAAAAAATGTAAATTATGAAAATGGTTCCTCATTTTATTACGACTTATGTTTTTAGTCCCCCAAAAAATAGTTTGACCGGTTTTAGTCTCTCAAAATTTTGTCATTCATGTTTTTAGTCCCTCCCATTAACTTACATAGTTAAACTTTAATAATTAATCAATTATTATTTTCACATATTATTATTTTACACATTATTTCACAACAAAAATGCAAAAAGAAAAGAAAAGATTACTTGTAAAGGATAATCAAAGAGGTTAGATTGCTAGTCTTTTCATAAGAGATTATGAATACCTTGAATTATCAAAGCATAGCGATGAAGAGGTAAGAAAAGTATTGTGATAAGCTTTTGAGCTATAATTAATTAATAAATTATCGGTTAAAATAAATTGAGGAAAAACTTGTATGAGTGTAAATAATAATTAATTGATTAATTATTAAAGTTTAACTGTGTAAGTTAATGGGAGGGAGTAAAAACATGAATGAAAAAATTTTGAGGGACTAAAACCGGTCAAACTTTTTTTTTGGGACTAAAAACGTAAATTGTGATAAAATGAGGGACCATTTTCATAATTTACATTTTTTATCAATTTCTTTTAAAAAAAAATTTGCCACGTGGCTGCCACGTCAGCCTAGTAGTCCACGTGGCAGTCCATGTGGAACCACATCATCACTTAACGGTTAAAGTTAACGGTAAGGACTAAAAACAAAAACGGAAAATTTATGAGAGACTATTACCGGTCAAAATATTTTTGAGAGACTAAAAATGAAAATCAACAAAAAATGAGAGATCAAAAACATAATTAACCCAAAAATAATTTATTTAAATAGAATTCAATAATGTCAATATATATTAAATAGTATTTAACAAATAATCCAAAAAATAATTAACAAAAATATTTTTATAATTGAAAATAAAAAACTTAACTACAAATTAAAAATTAAAAAAAATATGAAATCCAAAATAAATTTAAATAATAAACATTATAAATATTTCAAATATAAAACTTTTATTTAAATTTTCTATTTACTCGTTTTAGAATTGTTTTATATTTCATGTAATAAATATATTTAAAATTTTTAATTTTAAAAATGAAAAAAAATTAATTTAATTAACAAAACTTAATTTTAAAGATAATTTACAAATATTTTATTATATATAATATTAAATAAATAAATAATATTTTTAGAAGGTGAAAAATAATTTATTTAAACAAAATTTAATAATGTCATATATATTAAAACGTATTTAATAAATAATCCAAAAAGTAGTTAATAAATATATTGTTGTAATTAATAATTCAAAAGATTAACTATAAATAAAATTTTTAAAAAATATAACATCTAAATTAAATTTAAAGAATAAAAATTATAAATATTTTAAAATTTAAAAAAAATATTTAACTATATTATTTACTTTTTTCATTAATGTTCTTTTATTTTGTGTAAAGAATATTTAAAATTTTTAAAAATAAATAATAGTTTTTACTTTTCTAAAATAAATAATTTAAAAACAAATTAAAAACTTACAATAAACAAACATAATTTAGAATAAACTAATATATATAAGCTTATTTAATAGAAAAGCCGGTTAAGCACTCAAATTGGAAAACAATGAAAAATAAAAAAAATGTTATTTTTTGTTGTGTTGGGATTTGAAGTGGAGATTGCAAAAATAAGCTCCGTATAAGCTAGAAATAAGCTCCCCCTACCAACTTAATTATTAGTTACTTTTTTTCAAATTTTGTTCTATGAAAATAAGTAGCTTACTTTTTTTTAAGAGCTTTTCATGAAATGTGTTTGGCCTGACTTCTCCTTTTAAGGAGAGAATAACCTAAAAGAAAGTTGGGTCAAACACATTCTAATAGTGAAGAGTTAAGATAGCTTATATAAGGTACTAATGTAATAACTCGTGTCATGCACAAATCTTAAATTTATAATTTATAATTTTTATATCATTATAATTATTTAATATATTTATTAATTATTTTTTAATTATATAAAATATATGTTGGATATTAATATAAATTCAAATAATTTTATATTCACGTACATCTCACATCATTTTAATTTATAAAAATTTGTGTTTTGAAAAATATTATCTTCATCAATATATTCTCATTTGTATATAACTTCAATTTATACAAAATTTTAATAAGGGATATTAATATTAAAAAATGTTTTAAATTAATTTTTGTAATTATTAGTTTTTCTTTAAAAATGAGTTTAATAGGTATTCAGTGTCAGTGTAATGCATACTTAATTATTATATATATTAATTTGAATCACCCAATTAAAATATTTTTCTACGACAATGAATATTTGTTTTGTTATTTTTTGTCCTACATCAAAGCTACTCCTTTAAATTAAAGGACACTAATGCTTAATTTCAAAGAAATATATAATGTGCCATAGTCCTGACATTGATTTTTAAAATATTTTGAAACAATCATACCTGTCTTTATTGTATGATACCAAGTACAATACACTACTTATATTGCTTTAAATCTTAATTACATTTTGTCTAAAATTATTTTAAAAATATGTATGAATATAGAGTAAACTTATATACATTCGTATATATTAATCTTATCTTAATACATATACAAATTAAAGATTATATGCAATTATATTTTGTAATTTTTGATTTATCATTTAAATCTCAATTTTTATTGGATAACAAAAATAAGAGAGAAAGATAACATCAATCAAATGAAAAACCAATTAAATTTATAAATACTTGAATAAATTATTGGTGTTTAAATATATGTTTTATTATTATTGTTATTATTATTATTATTGTTTCATATGTATAGTGATTATTTATTATGGATATCATTTTAAATTTAAACTAATTAAAAGATTTGATAGCATAGTAATATCTTGTTCCAAACATAATATTCATGATATACAAATTATTGTTTTATTAAACTATTTTTTATTAATCATTGGAACGATAATAAAATGAAAATTATTTTTAGAGAAAAAAATGAGTATGCTATATAGCTTTATATATATATATGAATTGAAAAACAAAATTTTATAATACATAAAAAATTATTGTCAATATCATTATTATTATATTAGATTATCGTATTTAATTTGATTAAATACTTTTTTTGTATAAGCATTATAATTAATTTGATATATTTTGATATGAAACATATTAATTTTTTACATAAATTTGAATATATTGAGTATAAAATTATAAGTATACATTATTGTCTATAATTTAATGTAATTAATGCCATGTAAAAATTTTATTTTTTTGATAATATAAAAACGTTATTTATATTTTATACTTTGAAAAAAAAGTGATATATGTCATAATACACTATTAGTTATTTGTTGAAATAATTTAGTTTTAATTCGATATAATTTTTTTCCTATATAAGTTAAAATAAATTTAAATTTGATCTCAATTAAAAAAATTAATTTAGAAAATTATATTTTTCACAACCTTTTGTTATTTTTTGGGTAAAGATCATAAATATCTTTAACTAATGACAATTCTACTAAAACTAAATAAAACAAGTAACAATTATTATAAAATAACTTATTTTTTATTTTCAATTTATTAATTGATTTTTTACTTTATTTATATTAGATTTATAATTTGAGTGTGATGGTTTGACTATAAATTAATATAATAGAATTTTATTTTATTTTATTTAACATTTATTAATTTGTTGTTATGAATTAAATTGATAAAAAATTAATTAAAAAAAAATTTGGATGAAAAAAATTATTGTGATGATAATAAGTGCCATATAGGATTTAATAACTAGAAAAATTGTTTAGATGATTTCAAATTTTAACAAAAATTGAAATAATAAAGAAACTATCATGTAAAAATTATTAATACATTTAGCAATACATATTTCTTTGACACATGATGTGTGTAAAATAGACATATTAGTTATAAATTAATTTGTATAAGATGATGTATATTTATGTATGTGTGTATGTACATATAGAGAGAGAGGGGGAGAGAGTAAGGCTACTTTTGCTTCACTATAAGATTCCTTTCTTTTTTTTTTCAACTTTGTGAAACCTTTATTTTAAGTCTTTTAGTCCGATCCATCTTTATAATTGAAATTGTAAAAACTATAAAATAATGTTAGCAACTTAGCATGCAAAATAATTCAAATACTAAATATTATATTTTAAAAAAAATATTTAAAGAAAATAAAAAGATAGAAGATTAACTTAATTAAATAAGGAAGATAAAAAAAAGATGAAACTGTAAAAAATAATAAATGAATTCAATAACAACAAAATAAATATATAATAAAAACATGAAGCAAATAAAATTAAAAAAATGAAAGCTCTATAGTTTGGAGATTATACAAATGAATAATCCTGAACAATGATGTTTACAATAGAGTCAAAATTAAAGACACATTACTATAGAAGAAGGAGTTCTCGCAAAGTTAGATGTTCACGCAATAAATTATTTATAATAATAATTAAATATTTTACCTTAATTTGAATTTTTTGTAACTTAATTAAAATATATACAGATCATAATTCACTTAATTAATTCAAATCACAATATATATATGTCATAATTACCATGATTAGTAGAATTATGTATTTTAACATATAAAAATAGTATTTTTTTAGCAATATTTAAAAATTATATTTTATAAAAATTAAATTATAAATAAAAATTACATATAACTAGATTTTAAACCCATGACTTGCATGGGATTTGTTTAAATTATATATTTTTTATATTTTTATTTAGTATTTTTAAATATATGTACATAAATAAAAGTATTATTTTTTAGAATATTTAGTATTATATTAAATATAATTACATTAAAACTGAGAAAGATGATTAATTATATTTTTAATTGAGCAAATCTTATCTTTAAAAATATTAAGTCTATTGAAATTATTATGATTTATTCTTTCTCTGATTAATAATAGTGATGCAATACTTATATGAAATGTATAAATTCACAAGGAATGTAAATATAATAAATATGAATGTATAATATATAATTATTTAAATTTGAGTGTTCATTTTTGTTATTGTGGATATTATATTAATATGTACTTGATTTTTATGTGTTTATAATTAATAATTTTTAAATGTTTTAAAATTAAAATTTATTTTGAATTTATTGAAATAGTGTGATTTTTATTAAATATACATAGTTTTTGATTATTTTAAAACTATATTTTTTTTCTTTTGAAGATATTAATTATATTTATGTGATATTGTTGAAGTTGGTTAACCATATCGGAACATAATTTAAACACTCTTGATTAGTGCAATGAGATATTTCTGTCATTATTATTATTATTATTATTATTATTATTATTTGTTCTTTGATTTTAATTTCATTACTTTTTACTTTTTAAAATTATTTATCTATAAGAATTATTATGTACATGTGTTACTAATTTTTTTAATATTATTACATTCTATTTTTCATATGCTACTCTTTTTATTTCTCATTGTAAGTGAATTCAAAAATATAATGTTATTAATAATGATAACTACATGATTATTGCATTCTCTATAACTAGTTTATATTTATGATATATAATGAGTATTTATTATTCTTTAACGTCTGAATTCATAAGAATTAAATATCATTATCTCTTATAATTGACAGTTATTAAAAAACTCTATTATTATTATTATTATTATTATTATTGCTATAGTTGTTGTTGTTGTTATTTTATTTGTGTATTATTTTTATATTAAATTTAATTAGTGTTGTAGATTATGTAATATGTAATTGATCAATTTAATGCACTACTATTACTATTATTATTAAGGTGTGAATTAATAAGAATAAAAAATTATAATATTATTGACCCTTATAAATTTAAAGAACTCTATTTATGATTATTATTTATTATTATTTTACTATTATTATCTTTCAATCATTAAAATTGTGTAATAATTATCATTGAAGTAATAAATTTAATTATTTATTAAAAGTAAATCTCAAAATATATAAAATTGAGCTTTTGTTTTTGTTATTGTGGATATTATATTAACATATATATTTTTTTATAATTAAAATTTTTTAACTATATTTATTGTAAAAATAACAAATAACATAAAAAAATACACATAAAATAATATCTAAATTGATAGTGATACATTCAATAATAGAATATTTTTATTCTTATTGTGACACTCGTTCACATTGAACATAACCCATGTTTATTTAATTATTTATTTAGTTATTTTGATTTTAGATTAAGAAAAGTATGAGAAATTTTTTCGCTTTTTATATCACACACGACCGTCTTACGAAACTTTCAAAAGTAAAGAAATCGTAAATAAAACAAAATTTGGAAATAGGAGTAAGAGATGAGAAAACGATATATGTCATATAATCAGGATCATATACATCTTAGCTTTTGAACTGCAATACAGCTGAATACATCATAGCGGAATACAATTGAAATAAAAAAAAAATACAGGGAAATCTCAAAAGTACATGAACAGACACTAGCTACCCACTATCCTAACCAGAGTAGTGTCTAGAGATCTACTCCCAAACCCTGTATCAAAAGAAGAATCACTAGATATGTTCTACCAATCCTTGTCTGACTGCGTCTCCTCGGAGTCTGTGTCCTCTCTGTGGCGTGCATGGCCATTAGGCACCTCGCGGTGTACCTCAGGTCCAGAGGAGGAGGAGGAAAGGGTGGACCAATCGTCGGCCACAGAAGAGTCCATAAGGGACTCGGCTAATACCACTTCCATGGGTGATCCCTCCTGAGGGGGATGTACATCATCCATAAGGTGCTCAGCTGGTAGTGGTGGATACGCCTATATGTATGGCGCTACAATAGGGATCTCTGCATCTGCTGGTGAGCCGGGGGTGGTGGAGGCGCACAATGAAAATGTGGCGGTGGTGAGAACGATACCAAGATCGGGAAAGTCCAAGTCATAGGAGGCATGAACGCTCTTGGGATAGGGGACATGAACGTGATAGAGACAAAGCCGCGGTGAGTCAAATAGTTTGCCTCCTCGTCGTAACTCCATGTCCCCGCAGCGTCAAAGTCAACGTGTATATTCAGCAGGACGGGGAAGGACGCCATCTTCAAGTATCAACCACAACGATCATGCATAAAAGAAAAATGCATAGGAGTGAGGCAATTTGTTCTCAAAATTACTTTCACATAGATGGTAGGGTATCCTACCATCCTATACCGACAAGACACAGTTGACCACAAAAGGGGAACCTCGGGTTTGTCTAAGTTGTAACATCTACCCTTGACACTGTATGGATCCATACTCCCAACATGGTTCTTAACAGAACCGGGAAGTGACTGGGAGTACATATACCTCTACTCAACATGGTACAATCCTCGTCGTCATCGAGGAACAGAGCAACAGCTCAGGACATTCACCGTCCACACAAAGGTATACTCTCGCACCAATCTTGGAATGTTGAGCAATTGTCGGGGTTGCCAAGCTTGGTCAGGCGAATATCCTGACTTGAGAGCGCTACCTCAGTCATTAGGACCTTCACCACTCGACGCCTTACCCCCAAGACCTCCGCAAGTGAGCCCTTGCCTTTCATTCCTCAGCGTACCAACTGTAACTTCCCATGCGGGGTGCCATGCCCTGGCATGTCCTTCGCATCACACTACTTTATGATTCTACTATTGTCCTTTCTTGACCTTCTCAATGTGAACAAAGGTTTCTCTAGTCTCAGCTCACCTGAGTACCAGCACCGTCTCTCCTCAACATCTCTGCCTCTTAATGCAGAGATTCTTATTGTAGTATAACGTATGGGGATTTCTAAGTATATATTTGAGAAAACAAAACAACGAATAGGACACTAGAAGATTAGCATTGATTCGTCTCCATTATCTTAATGCCTAATTTAAAGGTTTAAGCTTACTTAGGAGGCCCTAAATTAGCTAATAGTGATTTGATATAATCATTTAAATTCTTAATTAGGAACTTAGGTGTTTAATGAAAGGTTTAACTTAATTAATACTTAGTATATGACTATCCGTATGTCTTTATACATCAAATTACTTAACAATATTAGATGTCACTATTAATCTATTTAATGAATTTAATTAGTAGTAATTAATCGTGATTCTAAAAGAATTTAGTAAAACTATTCACTTATTTCATGATTCAAAATAAGACTTTATGTCTTAGTTAAGAAAAAGTCTATTTAAATTATATAAAAACAGAGAGGTTTTATTCCTAAAAAGGGAATTTTGTTTAACTTAAAAAAAAAAAAAGATTCATTTTAAGTCCTAAGTATAGAAAATAAGGGGTTAGTGACTAGAAACATGTTCTTTCATTTTTTGGTTCAAAAACCGGAATTCCAGAGAGCACAGTTTTTAAGTTTGGATTTGAAATTTAATTTGAGTGGGCTAACGATTTTTGTTTGCCATGATCTATATCTTTTTGGGAAGATGTTTTTGTCTATTTTCTAAATCATTAAAGATAATCCCAAACAAAAATATTTAAAAATAGATAGAAAATAACAAGGCAGAGAGGTTAGGAGGCTCTTATTGGAGCACCAGTAACACTCCCTTGCTATTTTCGTATCCCTATTTAATTTTTTTGTAAACAAGGAGGTTATTTCCAGAAAGTAAATTAGAAAAAATTTTCAAAAAGTCCAAGAACTCCAAAAACTAAGGCCTAGTCAATTTATGATGATTTTTCAAAGTATACCATTGAGAAAGACGTCTTGGGTCAGAAACAACGCGTATGACTTCAATTGTAAAATTTGGTAAAAATAGTAAACGATGACTAAAGTAGGAAAAATATATATCCCAGTAAATCTTAGGGAGTCTACTTTATATTCGTTCAATAAAAATCAGTTGAATAGCACTATAAAGTTCAAAAATAGCTTTTAAGTGAACACTGCCAGTTACCGTTTTCTGAAAAGTAACCCCAACTTTTGAAAAGTGTAGCTTTGTCGTTTCTTAACCTTTTTTAATGATTCTCATGTCCATTTCGAACATAATTTTGTCTACTTTTCATCAAAAAAACAATCACTTAAAGTTATTGAGTGTAGCCCAAGTTATCGCGAAAACAATGTCAGTTGTTTAGATGGAAATCGAAGTCGACTCGCTGGGACTTAGATACTTCTCTACAAAAATCACTTTTTTCACTAAATTGTGGATCTTTAATGACCAAAATAAAATTTTAGAGTTATTAGGTAGGTCAATAACTAAAATAATAACCCTTTCTCTTCATTTAAAACCGTGACTTGAAAGGAGATAAAAATGTCAACTTTTAATGGTCAGCTAAGTTCTGGTTCTAGTTTCAAAAGTCCTTGATGTTCTAGGGTCTTTAGTGATGAGTAAAGTTTCATTCTTGTCTTAAGAAAGTGACCATTTTCATGAATCCCCTTTGGAAGGACTAGATCAAGGTTTCAAAAGTATTTACATGTTATAAAAATCTTCTCTTTTCTGTTTCTTACCAAGTTGAAGGGAGGTTACAATTTTAAGGCTTTGCTTTAGAGGTTTTAGAGTCCTTCAACCAAACTTTGGTCATTTTAGGGTAATGTAGCCATATAAGCCAACATTAAGATGTCAATGACAATTTTAAACAACACTTCCAGCCATGAATAAAAGAGAGCAACAGAAAATAAGTAGAACAACTACACAAAAAAGAACTATAAATAACAACAAGAAGAGAAATAAGAATAGAGTAGTAAAACAACAACATACTAAGGGTTTGAGGCCAAACCCACCCATAAATCATCTACATGAAAGTAATAAATTTAAGAACACCCCACTCCCCCCATGTACCTTAAGTGTTGGTTGGAGAAGAGGAGAAAACAAGGTGCCTTAGAACTTCAAACAAGGTGGTGGTGGATGGTGGCTTCAATGGGGGATGGAAGGAGGAGAGAATGGAGGTTTTTTGTGTAAGCAAGCTTTTAAAAATGGAATTAGGGAGAGAAAGGAGGTGCTGGACGTGCTCCTTGGGCAGAAAAGGGAGGTGAAGAAGCTGTCCCAAGGGCTAGCTTAAATAGAGGAATAGGTGGCTAGAAAAGGGGGCAAGAAAGTAACTTTGCTTTTCTCTTTTTCCTTTTTAAGTTTTCTTTTTATGACATGTGAGGAAAAGAGAGGGATGGGTCTGCAGAGTCTTTGATCAATGTGCCATAGGTCTCTACTTCCCCAGGTCTCTGCGTTTTATTTTCTCTGCAGAGGAATCGACCGGTTTCGATATAACGTCTTTAAACTTGTAAATTTGGTTTTTATAGAAATTGAATGAATTTTTCTTTGGGATTTTGTGAGAACCTTAATTATTGATTAAAAATAATTTCCAAAATTTAAAATTAATTTTTTGTAATTAAATTCGAATTTTTGAGTATTTATTCAATATTTTCGAGTTAAAAATTCATAGAAATTTCATTTTAACTCAAAAAATTCTAAAATTTTTATGAAAATTATAAAATTAAACATCTAACCCAAAAATGAACTGAGAATGTTCATTTTGTCTCTTTTACATATTTCACTTATACTGGCTATAGTTCTAGCAGTCAATGGAGGGTAATTTTGTCATTTTTCACAGGAATCTCAGAAAATTCCTAGAAAATTTCTGAAATTATATTTTAATATGTATGACATATTTCTAAGTTAAAAATGACAATTCACAGTCGTTTAGTCATTTTCCATATGTCAACCCTCAATACAGAGGAATTAAGACTATTTGTCAATTCCTTAATTCCTTGGTAATTTCACAGATATTATGAATTAAACATAAGTCTAAAATGAGGGTGTTACACTTATAATAGAAATATAATTTTTATTAAAAAAGAAAACATAAATTTAATTATGTATTATACTTAATAAATACAAACAATAATTAATAATACAAAGAGAAAAATTATTTATTTATATATTTACAAAAATACTACATTAATAACATTAAAAACTATATAATTTTTTTTTCTAAAGTTTATTTTTCTGTTTTAATTTTATGACTTTAATATATGTTTTATGAACAATAAAAACTAAAGATGTACTTCATTATTTATGTATTTTAATAATAATTAATTGATCATTATTTGTATTGTAAATAGTTCTTTTGATTTCCTTATTGTTAAATAGTAATTAATTTTTATGTAATATTTAATTTTTCAGATTTTTTATCATTTTAATTTATTTGTAAATATTTAAAATTTAATTAATTTATCTGTTTTGATATTTTTATTCAACGACTAAATTTTGAAATAACTTTTATGAAGTTTCATGTAGATTAACACCGAAATTCAATTTCATATTTAATATAACTATTAATTCAATTTAATACAATTTTACAAAAGTCTCATATTGAAAATTTTAACTTCACATTCAATGAAAAATTTTACAAAAAAATAAATATTTTATCAAATTAGGGTATTGCAAAAGTCAAAATTTGTAGGTCAATCGTATACCAATTATCATTGATGGTATTGCTAATTTTTTTTTAATTGACATATAAAATTGATTCAATAGTTTTTTCAATTTTATTCAAATTAAATTTATTATTAGTGTTAACAATGCAAAAAATAGTATGTAAAATAAAATAAAATTCATGCAAATTGAGTTGAATTTGATTATGTAAAAAAATTTACTAATTAGACAATGTATTTTGTAACACCGTGTTTTCTTAATATATGATTTAGTTCTTTAATAACCTAAAAGTGCAAATATAATATGTGATCTTGGTGATTAAAAACAAATAAATGAGTTGTTGTTGTGATGGTTGTTTTGTGTTGTTGTCTTGGAATTCTGGTCTAAAATTTAGGAAACTTGAGAAAATGTGCTTGAGCCAAATGAGAGTGTTGTTGGTGTTTATTTAGGATTGTTGAGGGAAAAATAGTTGAGTTGGACTAGTTAAGGGTCGTGGGGAATGGTTAGATGAGTTATGGGCCTTAGTGAGCCCAAAGCTAGTGTGAGGACCCTAAAGAGTTTTAAGATATAAAAGGGACCAAGCCCCTATTCTCCCACACTTTCCCTCATATCCCCATTCTTCCATCTCTCTCATTCTCTCATCTCTCCCAAATTCTCTCAAACTCTCTCAAACCACCAAGTGAAAGGCAAGATTCATAGCCCATCTCATTCCTTTTGGTGAGGGGCATTACTTTCTCTGAAGATTTGGCTCAAGGATTCACATCTCTCACTTTCTCTCCTTCCCCAAATTCGAATTCTAGAAGCTCCAAGAGGTAAGGGAAGCTTACCCATAGCTATTTCGTGTTAGTGATTGTTGGTGTGGTGATTTCATGGTCTAGAAATGGTTGAATCTCTATGAATGCTGCTATGTTTGGTATTTTGGGTGAAAATGGGTTTAGGGGAGATTTGTAATTTTGGTGATGAAATGTTGAATTAGTTGTATAATCTGATGTGTATGAGCTTGGTTGAGATGGATTGATGATGTTGAAGCTCTCAATGAATCGAAACATGGGTTTATATGGTTGAGAAGTTTGAGTTTTCTGTAGAAAAATCATGTTTTTCGCAACTCTGTTGCAGATAATCGATTATGAGAGCCTCATTATTTAGACTTCCAGAAGCTGTTTTTCTTATTCTGGCTCTAGAATAATTTATTATGGAAACCCATAATCGATTATCTGGGCTTTAAGAATTGTTTTCCTAACACTAGTTTTGAAATAATCGATTATCTTTGCCAGAAAATGAATTCTAGTGCATTTTTCCTAACTGATTTAATCTGTTATACAGGAGATAATTTGTTAGTACAATATTTAATCTGTTATTGCAGAATTTAACATGTTATTTTAGAATTTAAAATTTCTGCTTCATAATGCGATCCATTATATATATATATATATATATATATATATATATATATATATATATATGGGTGAGGATCAAGTTACTTCAAGAGTAATTCTTGGTAGAGTTACACCACTCAATAACTTTTAATATGTATTAAATTTTAATGATCCAACCGTTGAATTAAAAGATTATATGTCAATGATCATGTATACCAAATTTTAGGTAAATCAGATATTTGTGGCTAATTAATCTTATTATTGACATTTACTTATAATTTAGAAAAGTATATTATGCGTTAATTTGAATCTATTTAACGAAATATCAAATAGTTTTCAAATTTTATAAAAATTTGTAGATTTGATCTACTCAATATAATCTTTTAATTTAACGGTTGGATCGTTGAAATTTAATACATATCAAGAGTTATTGAGTGAAGTAACTTGATCCCCGCCCTATATATATATATATATATATATATAAAGAGGGTATTATGCATTTTCTAAAAATTATATTTATCTTGGATACTCGATTTTCTATTTCTAAGGTTATTGTGTTGGAATGAAGATTGTTAAGTATAAGTTTTATTGTTGCTCTAAAAGGGTTTGAGAATACTAATGAGTTGTTGAGGTGAAAGGTTGCTTAGATAGCACCTCCACTAGTTGTGAATAACGTTGTTATGTGAGATTTCTCACAAGGTGGGCTGTTTGGATAGGGCCTTACCTGTTGACCATGTATGGGGCTGGATTGGGCCTACATGGGGTTGGTAGTAGTTGTCAGACCATAGGTGGTGCTGAGTAGGCCACGTGGTATATGTGCTATCTTATATACATGTTGATTGATTGATGTTGAGTTGATGTTGTGTGGTGATACATGCATTTCATGCATATGTAGTTGGTCGAGGTTGTGTGGGCCTCAAGCCGTAGTGCGGGTACGCATATAAGTTGGCTAGTTGATAGGAGCTGTGACTCAGACGGGCCTCCAACCTAGTACTTGTATAAGACGTGGAGTCTTAAAGATAGGCCTTCGGGGATAAGTGGATGAGCGGTTTTGTAGGGGGCCAAGGCAGTGTAGGCTTTGAGTCGCGGTGAGCCACCACCCACATACACTTATCCTAACACACCACTAAGCTTATCCATAGATCAGAGTTTGGCAATCCCTAAATTGTGCTTGGATAGGCCATGGTAGGAGGTAAGACCTGGCCAATTGTGAACCAATATATTTTATAGTGTTATCCCTTCTTGAGTTTTGAATTCTTGTATTTTATCTATCTTTCATTTATTTGCTCAGGTTTTTTTATTTATTTTTTGAGGTGTTTTACAAGGAAGATGGCCAATGAAATGTGTGGCTATGGAAGTGCATTGGTTAGAGAGCACTGTTTTACTTCTATGTACATCCATAAGATTTAATGTGTTTGAGATAATCATTATTGTTTTTATTTGTTCATTTTGAAACAACTATCTTCTTCCATGGCCTCTCAATTAGTTATTTTCATGGTGTAGGGTAATCTGACAGTGCCAGAGTTCTTGTGTGCATTATTGAAGTTATGGGTTATCCATCTCTGAGAAGAGTGTTTGGTTGGGTCTTTGTCTTTGTTGTGATGATTTTGTAGTTACTTGATTTTTTTTTATATGATTTGCACTTTACAACAAGTATCTTCTTCCTTAATTGGATATCGTCTTGCTAACATTATATTTGGAATTGTAATTGTTTGTTTTTTGTATTGGGCACCATGCAGGTAGATTCCAAACGTTAATCAGCGTTTTCATCTAGGGTGATCCTTTCCTTATTCTGAGTTCTTAAATTTGTTTGTCTTTTCCCGTTTTTATATCTCTAATATATGTACATACATGCATACATACATTCATACATACATAGAAAATATTTTTTTTCTTGATTTCTTTTTCCCTGAATATGTTGTGGAAGATGTGGCCATAGAGTATTAACTGGTTCACTGCTATGTATTGTAACCTTGATACAATGATTTTATTTTAAATGTTTGTTTTGCACAGGCTATCTTCTTCTTTGCGTCTT
>CM014733.1:18295821-18383321 GCA_004329165.1 Spatholobus suberectus
ATAATTAATATCTTCAAAAAGAAAAAAATATAGTTTTAAAATAATCAAAACTATGTATATTTAATAAAAATCACACTATTCAATAAATTCAAAATAAATTTTAATTTTAAAACATTTAAAAATTATTAATTATAAACACATAAAATCAAGTACATATTAATATAATATCACAATAACAAAAATGAACACTCAAATTTAAATAATTATATATTATACATTCATATTTATTATATTTACATTCCTTGTGAATTTATACATTTCATATAAGTATTGCATCACTATTATTAATCAGAGAAAGAATAAATCATAATAATTTCAATAGACTTAATATTTTTAAAGATAAGATTTGCTCAATTAAAAATATAATTAATCATCTTTCTCAGTTTTAATGTAATTATATTTAATATAATACTAAATATTCTAAAAAATAATACTTTTATTTATGTACATATATTTAAAAATACTAAATAAAAATATAAAAAATATATAATTTAAACAAATCCCATGCAAGTCATGGGTTTAAAATCTAGTTATATGTAATTTTTATTTATAATTTAATTTTTATAAAATATAATTTTTAAATATTGCTAAAAAAATACTATTTTTATATGTTAAAATACATAATTCTACTAATCATGGTAATTATGACATATATATATTGTGATTTGAATTAATTAAGTGAATTATGATCTGTATATATTTTAATTAAGTTACAAAAAATTCAAATTAAGGTAAAATATTTAATTATTATTATAAATAATTTATTGCGTGAACATCTAACTTTGCGAGAACTCCTTCTTCTATAGTAATGTGTCTTTAATTTTGACTCTATTGTAAACATCATTGTTTAGGATTATTCATTTGTATAATCTTCAAACTATAGAGCTTTCATTTTTTTAATTTATTTGCTTCATGTTTTTATTGTATATTTCTTTTATTGTTACTGAATTCATTTATTATTTTTTACAGTTTCAGCTTTTTTTTTATCTTCCTTATTTAATTAAGTTAATCTTCTATCTTTTTTATTTTCTTTAAATATTTTTTTAAAATATAATATTTAGTATTTGAATTATTTTGCTTGCTAAGTTGCTAACATTATTTTATAGTTTTTACAATTTCAATTATAAAGATGGATCGGACTAGAAGACTTAAAATAAAGGTTTCACAAAGTTAAAAAAAAAAAGAAGGAATCTTATAGTGAAGCAAAAGTAGCCTTACTCTCTCCCCCCTCTCTCTATATGTACATACACACATACATAAATATACACCATCTTATACAAATTAATTTATAACTAATATTTCTATTTACACACATCATGTGCCAAAGAAATATGTATTGCTAAATGTATTAATAATTTTTACATGATAGTTTCTTTATTATTTCAATTTTTGTTAAAATTTGAAAACATCTAAACAATTTTTCTAGTTATTAAATCCTATATGGCACTTATTATCATCACAATAATTTTTTTCATCCAAAATATTTTTTTTAATTAATTTTTTATCAATTTAATTCATAACAACAAATTAATAAATGTTAAATAAAATAAAATAAAATTCTATTATATTAATTTATAGTCAAACCATCACACTCAAATTATAAATCTAATATAAATAAAGTAAAAAATCAATTAATAAATTGAAAATAAAAAATAAGTTATTTTATAATAATTGTCCCTTGTTTTATTCAGTTTGAGTAGAATTGTCATTAGTTAAAGATATTTATGATCTCTACCCAAAAAATAACAAAAGGTTGTGAAAAATATAATTTTCTAAATTAATTTTTTTAATTTAGATCAAATTTAAATTTATTTTAACTTATATAGGAAAAAAATTATATCGAATTAAAACTAAATTATTTCGACAAATAACTAATAGTGTATTATGACATATATCACTTTTTTTCAAAGTATAAAATATAAATAACGTTTTTATATTATTAAAAAAATAAAATTTTTACATGGCATTAATTACATTAAATTATAGACAATAATGTATACTTATAATTTTATACTCAATATATTCAAATTTATGTAAAAAATTAATATGTTTCATATCAAAATATATCAAATTAATTATAATGCTTATACAAAAAAAGTATTTAATCAAATTAAATACGATAATCTAATATAATAATAATGATATTGATAATAATTTTTTATGTATTATAAAATTTGTTTTTCAATTCATATATATATATATATATATATATATAGCATACTCATTTTTTTCTCTAAAAATAATTTTCATTTTATTATCGTTCCAATGATTAATAAAAAATAGTTTAATAAAACAATAATTTGTATATCATGAATATTATGTTTGGAACAAGATATTACTTAATGCTATCAAATCTTTTAATTAGTTTAAATTTAAAATGATATCCATAATAAATAATCACTATACATATGAAACAATAATAATAATAATAATAATAATAATAATAATAAAACATATATTTAAACACCAATAATTTATTCAAGTATTTATAAATTTAATTGGTTTTTCATTTGATTGATGTTATCTTTCTCTCTTATTTTTGTTATCCAATAAAAATTGAGATTTAAATGATAAATCAAAAATTACAAAATATAATTGCATATAATCTTTAATTTGTATATGTATTAAGATAAGATTAATATATACGAATGTATATAAGTTTACTCTATATTCATACATATTTTTAAAATAATTTTAGACAAAATGTAATTAAGATTTAAAGCAATATAAGTAGTGTATTATACTTGGTATCATACAATAAAGACAGGTATGATTGCTTCAAAATATTTTAAAAATCAATGTCAGGACTATGGCACATTATATATTTCTTTGAAATTAAGCATTAGTGTCCTTTAATTTAAAGGAGTAGCTTTGATGTAGGACAAAAAATAACAAAACAAATATTCATTGTCGTAGAAAAATATTTTAATTGGGTGCTTCAAATTAATATATATAATAATTAAGTATGCATTACACTGACACTGAATACCTATTAAACTCATTTTTAAAGAAAACTAATAATTACAAAAATTAATTTAAAACATTTTTTAATATTAATATCCCTTATTAAAATTTTGTATAAATTGAAGTTATATACAAATGAGAATATATTGATGAAGATAATATTTTTCAAAACACAAATTTTATAAATTAAAATGATGTGAGATGTACGTGAATATAAAATTATTTGAATTTATATTAATATCCAACATATATTTTATATAATTAAAAAATAATTAATAAATATATTAAATAATTATAATGATATAAAAATTATAAATTATAAATTTAAGATTTGTGCATGACACGAGTTATTACATTAGTACCTTATATAAGCTATCTTAACTCTTCACTATTAGAATGTGTTTGACCCAACTTTCTTTTAGGTTATTCTCTCCTTAAAAGAAGAAGTCAGGCCAAACACATTTCATGAAAAGCTCTTAAAAAAAACTAAGCTACTTATTTTCATATAACAAAATTTGAAAAAAAGTAACTAATAATTAAGTTGGTAGGAGGAGCTTATTTCTAGCTTATACGAAGCTTATTTTTGCAATCTCCACTTCAAATCCCAACACAACAAAAAATAACATTTTTTTTCTTTTTCATTGTTTTCCAATTTGAGTGCTTAACCGGCTTTTCTATTAAATAAGCTTATATATATTAGTTTATTCTAAATTATGTTTGTTTATTGTAAGTTTTTAATTTGTTTTTAAATTATTTATTTTAGAAAAATAAAAACTATTATTTATTTTTAAAAATTTTAAATATTCTTTACACAAAATAAAAGAACATTAATGAAAAGAGTAAATAATATAGTTAAATAATTTTTTTAATTTAAAATATTTATAATTTTTATTCTTTAAATTTAATTTAGATGTTATATTTTTTAAAAATTTTATTTTATAGTTAATCTTTTGAATTATTAATTACAACAATATATTTATTAACTACTTTTTGGATTATTTATTAAATACGTTTTAATATATATGACATTATTAAATTTTGTTTAAATAAATTATTTTTCACCTTCTAAAAATATTATTTATTTATTTAATATTATATATAATAAAATAGTTGTAAATTATCTTTAAAATTAAGTTTGTTAATTAAATTAATTTTTTTCATTTTTAAAATTAAAAATTTTAAATATATTTATTACATGAAATATAAAACAATTCTAAAACGAGTAAATAGAAAATTTAAATAAAAGTTTATATTTGAAAATATTTATAATGTTTATTATTTAAATTTATTTTGGATTTCATATTTTTTTTAATTTTTAATTTGTAGTTAAGTTTTTTATTTTCAATTATAAAAATATTTTTGTTAATTATTTTTTGGATTATTTGTTAAATACTATTTAATATATATTGACATTATTGAATTCTATTTAAATAAATTATTTTTGGGTTAATTATGTTTTTGATCTCTCATTTTTTGTTGATTTTCATTTTTAGTCTCTCAAAAATATTTTGACCGGTCATAGTCTCTCATAAATTTTCCGTTTGTGTTTTTAGTCCTTACCGTTAACTTGAACCGTTAAGTGATGATGTGGCTCCACATGGACTGCCACGTGGACTACTTAGGCTGACGTGGCAGCCACGTGGCAAATTTTTTTAAAAAAAAATTGATAAAAAATGTAAATTATGAAAATGGTCCCTCATTTTATCACGATTTACGTTTTTAGTCCCCAAAAAAAAAGTTTAACCGGTTTTAGTCCCTCAAAATTTTTTCATTCATGTTTTTACTCCCTCCCATTAACTTACACAGTTAAACTTTAATAATTAATCAATTAATTATTATTTACACTCATACAAGTTTTTCCTCAATTTATTTTAACCAATAATTTATTAATTAATTATAGCTCAAAAGCTTATCACAACACTTTTCTTACCTCTCAATCGCTATGCTTCGATAATTCAAGGTATTCGTAATCTCTTATGAAAAGACTAGCAATCTAACCTCTTTGATTATCCTTTACAAGTAATCTTCTTTTTTTTTTTTGCATTTTTGTTGTGAAATAATGTGTAAAATAATAATATGTGAAAATAATAATTGATTAATTATTAAAGTTTAACTATGTAAGTTAATGGAAGGGACTAAAACCGGTCAAACTATTTTTTGGGGGACTAAAAACATAAGTCGTAATACAATGAGGAACCATTTTCATAATTTACATTTTTTATCAATTTTTTTTAAAAATTGCCACGTGGCTGCCACATCAGCCTAGTAGTCCACGTGGCAGCCCTACTGGAGTCACGTCATCACTTAACGGTTCATGTTAACGGCAGGGACTAAAAACACAAATGAAAAATTTATGAGGGACTATGACTGGTCAAAATATTTTTGAGAGACTAAAAACTGAAAATCGACAAAAAATGAGGGACCAAAAACATAATTAACCCATTATTTTTTATGTTCTTAAAATATTACTAAATAATAATATAAAGTTTTTTAAATAATACTTTTGTAATTAGTATTATATATAATAAAATATTTATGAATCAGATTTAAAATTACTTTTATTAATAGTTTTCAACTTTTTTAAAATTAAAAATTTTAAATTTTTATATTTCAATACTTTTATGTATTTTTGTTATTATTAAAATAAATTTATGTTGGTTAAATTAATTTTACATAATTGTAACTAAAAATTAACTTTACATAATTTTTGTTTTCATTTTATCAATATATATTTTTCTAATGAGTGAGCCAATTAGTTTAAGTAAATTTAAATTTTTAAATTTTTTATCAAACAATTTTTAGCTTAAAAGGATTTTTAAAACTAAAAATAAAATAAAAAATACCAAACAACTTCTACTTTATTTTGAAAACTCTTATTTTAAGCTTTAATTTTAAAGTAGCTTTTAATCAAAAGTTAAAAAAAAAGTGTAACCAAACATAAGCTTAGACCGGTTTTAATAAGTTTTGTGCAAATTTGTAATGATTTTCCCACTCCACTCGCACTGATGATAATTAATAGATAAAACAAAGATTCAACGGTTATTTATTGGACCGTTAGAAGATCCTTACATTGCAGCAGAGATCCAACGGTTAGATTTATTGGACCGTTAGAAGAGAATTTTGGACGGTTTGATTTATTATTATTAGACCGTTAAATGAGAATTTTGGTCTTCGAAGGGAACTGTTTTAATCGTGTCTGCTAGTGCCGGTCTCAGAATTATCCAGCGAGTGAGAGAGAGTTCCATGATGTCCTTTGGTTCTTCGAATTTATGGTGAAGGAGTTCCATATGGTCTTAAGAACCATTATCGTTCCCCAAGTGCTCAAAGAGGTATTATAATTTTCTTTTCTTTTTATTTCTTATGATTTCTTTTTCTGAATGAAATATTATACATGCTATAATATTTTGTGCCATGAGTGGTATTTAACTATTTATTTCCTCTGATTTCTCTGTTTCCTACAAGGCTTTTAAAACGTCGTTCGTGTTATAGAGGCGTGAACTAAAATAATAAAAATGAAAAGAAAAGCATGTGCTGATAGATAGCCGCCATTGTAGTTGTAAGAATTTCCATTTGTGGATTTCTTTTCATTATTCTTATGATTTCTTTTTCCGAATGAAATATACATGCTATAATATTTTGTGCCGTGAGGGGTATTTAACTATTTATTTCCTCTGATTTCTCTGTTTCCTACAAGGCTTTTAAAACGTTGTTTTTGATTTAGTATGTTTGGACCGGCGTTCTCTGCTTCAACACCGTGGGGATTTTGGCCAGGTTCTTCGATTCTGCGCTTCTGCCAATGGAATTTTGATAGTATGACTTTCACTATGGCTTGCTCAAATTTAATGCCTCTCAATGGTATTGTTTTCTTCCGTTTTAGCAATTCTGGTTTCTTGCAATTTCTTTTTGGCTTCCTTCTCATTCCTGAGTTATGAAAATTTGTCTTTCGTTCGTGTTATAGATGTGTGAACTAAAATAATAAAAATGAAAAGAAAAGTGTTAGGCACCAGATTGATAGAATAATATCATGCAGCTAAAATAAGAAATGAGAAAAAAATTGATAAAATGAGCAAGAAAAAAGAATTTCACAATATGGAAGATATTACAACACTTCTATCTAAACACTAGGAGAAAACATTACTATTCTCTCTAAAAAATAAGAGAATACCAATATTAAAAGAACCTTACAAGAAAACTTATTTTTCTCTATAACTTTTTCTCTTAGTAAAACAAAACAAATATAAAAAGGAAGAAGAAACTTTTGGGATGATTTAATGGGTCCACCAAGGTTCCTATAAGCTTGGTGTGGAAGCCTATTACCAAGACCCACCGACGTGGGACTTTTCTTAACAATTCTTCCACTTGAAGATTTTGATTGAGTCAATCATATATTCACATGGCATAAATCTGCCATAGTATTCCAATGCTCTCTATCAGGATCTGCCATAAATCTGCTAATCGCTTTCACTACTTGTGTAATGTCTGGTCTTGTACAAATCATGGCATACATAAGGCTTCCCACCACTGATGCTACTCGAGACATTTTTATCATCTTCGCTTCATTGCTAGGACTCATACTTGAGGATAATTTATAATTGATAGGAAGTGGGGTAGAAACTGGCTTATAGTCTTACATGTTGAAGTGTCGCAAGACCTTTTGAAAATAATTCTTTTGAGAATGCCAAATTTCCTTTCTTTTTTGTCTCAGTAAATTTGCATCCCTAAATTCTTGTTTGTTGGTCCCAAGTCCTTCATATCAAACTTCCTAGCCAACTTTGTCTTCAATTTTGGGATTTGATCTTTGTAGGAGCCTATGACCAACATGTCATCCACATACAACAACAAAATGATGAAATCATTATCATCAAACCTATTGTAGTATGTACAATGGTCTAAACTTAGTCTATTGTAACCAAGGCTAATAATGAAGGAATCAAATCTCTTGTACAACATATTGGCGGCGTATAGAGATTTCCTTGTTCTTTAAAGCCTTTTGGTTGGAGCATATATATTTCCTCTTCAAGTTCTCTATGGAGAAAAGTAGTCTTTACATCTAGTTGCTACTAATCTTGTATGATATCGCTCCACTTTATCATTGCTATCTCATTTGATCTTATAAACCCATTTGCTTCCAATAGCTTTTTGACCTTCTAGAAGTTCAACAAGTTCCCATGTCTTATTTCTATGCAAGATTCTATTTCTTCCCACATTGCTATCATCCATAAAGAAGCATCTAACTCCTTAAAGCTTCTTGAAAGGTTGATGGTTCTCCTTCTTCAGTTAGGAGACAATTTGCATCATGACTTACCGTGACATAGTCTGAGTGTCAAGATTATTTGACGTCTTGTTCGTTGAGCTTCTTCATCATTGACCTCATTTGGCTTTTGAACTTCGTGCTCTTGTGCTGCTTCAGAAGAGTCATCTTCTCTAGACTTCTTCTCTATTTGCACTATAGTAGTGTCTTTGATAATGCTGTCATTTCTGTGCTAACTTTGTAGTTCATTTTCCGCAAAGACTACATCCCTATTAACAACCTTATGGGCAATGGGATCCCACAAGCGATACCTCTTAACATTGTCAGCATAACCTAAGAATATACACTTCTTGGATTTTGGATCCAGCTTTGTTCTTTCTTGGGAGTTGTACAACACGTACACAGGACATCCAAACACATGTAAAGAAGAATAATCAACTAGTTTGCCATTCCACATAACCTAAGAATATACACTTCTTGGATTTTGGATCCAGCTTTGTTCTTTCTTGGGAGTTGTACAACACGTACACAGGACATCCAAACACATGTAAAGAAGAATAATCAACTAGTTTGCCATTCCACATTCCCATTGATGTCTTTAAACCAATTATTGTTGATGGTGATAGATTTATCATGTAACAGACAATTTTAACTACTTCTACCCAGAAAGATTTGGCCACTCCCGCTGTTCTCAGCATAGCTCTTGTTTTATCTAGGAGAGTTTTGTTCATTTGCTCTACCACTCCATTCTGCTGAGGTGTATGTGGAATAGAGAATTGTCTTAAAATACATTGCTTGCAAAATGCTAAAAAATCACCATCAGGCACTTAATTCTTTTTCTAGTCTCAAGCTCCACTTGCGCTTTGAACTCCTTGAATACTGAGAACACATCTAACTTCTTCTTGATTGGGTACACCTACAATCTCTTGGAGTAATTATCAATGAATGATACAAAATACTTTGCTCCTCCCATGGATAATTATGGTGATTTCCAAACATCAGAATGGATCAAGTCGAGTATGTGTTTTCTTTTAGTAGTTACTTTAGCAAACTTTAATCTATGTTGCTTGCTTATCACACATTACTTACATTTTGAGCCCAGGCAGGAGATTACATTCCGCAAGGACCTTCAGGCCTCACTTTGACATATGATCGAGTTTACAATGCCACATCATTGATTTTTTTCTTGGCTTGCTATTGGATTGATGCATTTGCTTCTTGCAACGTATATCCCAAAAGCATGTATAGGTTGGCTATGATCTTCTTTGCTTTCATCCTTACAAGATTACCTTTCACTATCTTTAAGACCCCACCTACAGTATGGATTTTGCACTTGAGGTCATCCAATTGTCCTATAAACAATAAGTTCTTCTTCAAGCCTTTCACATGTTGTACTCCTTAAACTATGCACATAGTACCATCAAACATTTTCAATTTGACAGTACCGACTCTAGCAATTGTTAAGGCATGATCATTTCCCATGAACACGGACCTTCCAAGATAGGCTCATAAGTGCAAAACCAATCTTGATGTGGAGTCATGTGCCAAGTTGCACTTGAATCCACTATCTAAACATCATGTAGTTGTTTTTCACCTTTAGAACTGATTGCTGCTTTGTTATACAGGACTTCCCCATCATTTGAGCTACTTGTAGCACAACCTTGAGAGTTTGATGCTTCAAAGTTCTTTCCTCCATTCTTCTCGTTGTGCTAACAATCTTTCTTCAAGTGCCCTCTCATGCCACAATTGTAGCATTTGAGATTCTTCCTTCTTCAATATTTTGATCTACCCTGATTTTGACTCCCATCAGAGTCACGTTTTGTTGATCTGCCTCTTGTCATCATTAAAGCCTTTACCTGTTTTGAAATTTCCAACCTATCTTCCTTATTCTTTCGCCTGGATTCTTCTCCAAGAATAGCTTCGACAACATCATCAAAGGATAGACGTCCAACAACATTATTATTTGTTATGTTGATAATAAGTTGATCATACGAATCTAGTAAACTCTAAAAGTAGATGCTCTGCACATTCATTTTTTGCTATGTTGAAATTTGACGCTATAAGTTGAGCAAATAGCGTATTCAGATTGTTGATGTGATTCGTCACCGATGTGGACTCCCTCATTAGAAGAGTGTAGAGTTTCCTCTTTAAGAATATTCTAGTGTGAAGTGACCTCGTACAATTTGATGAGAGCATCCCAAATCTCCTTCGCAGTTTTCTTCTTTGTAACACTGGACAAAACTAAATCTACCATTGCCAAGTGCAAATTGGTAACAACATTATCATCCATTTCTTTCCACTTTTCATTAGTGATATCTGCAAGTCTGTCTTTAATTGCATATAGAAAGCTGTCTTTCCTCAAAATTTTCCTTATCTTTAATTTTCACAAGGAGAAATTACTCCCTTTGAATTTCTCTATCTCGTATTTTGCTGCCATAGGTTTACACCTAATAATTTTTTTTTCAATTGAATCGACTTGCATAATTTCCATCGTGAATATTGGAATAGTGACTGTAGTCTGTAAATCAGTATACCAAGTAAGTTCCTAGGAAAAAGAAATGGGTCACCAATGGACACACTTGAATACCAAGTCTTACCTAGTCAAAACTTTCCTAGACATGCACTTTCACACTACTACACTATCTTAATAGTAACAAGAAAAATTCTTTTCTGATGTAAAAAATCAGACTATGCTGTATACTAAGAAAATTCTTTAGAATCTGGTACTGTACCAACGTGTTGTAGCAAAATAATATCAACAACCTATTAACTCTAATACCACCTATTATAGCTAAAATAAGAGACGAAAAAAGAACAGACAAATGGGCAAGAAAAGAAAATTTCACAATATAGAAGAAATTACAACACTTCTCTCTCTAAACACTAGGAAAAAACATTAACACTTTCTTTAAAAATAAGAAAATACCACTACTAAAAGAACTTTACAAAAAAACTTATTTTTTTATTTGCTACTTTTTCTCTGAGTAAGCAAAACAAAATATAAGAGAAAGAAGAAACTTTTGGAATGATTTAATGAGTCTACCAAAGTTTCTATATATAGACTTGGTGTGAAAGCATATTACCAAGACCCATCGATGTGAGACTTTTCTTAACAAAAAGCACAGTGTAGATAGATAACCACCATTGTAGTTGTAAAGAATTTCTATTTTGTGGGATTTCTTTTTCATTATTTCTCATGATTTCTTTTTCCGAGTGAAATGTATACATGCTATAATATTTTGTGCCATGAGTGGTATTTAACTATTTTTTCCCTCTGATTTCTCTATTTTCTACAAGGCTTTTGAAACGTTGTTTTTGATCTAGTATGTTTGGATCGGCGTTCTTTGCTTCTCAGGTTCTTTGGTTACGTGCTTCAGCCAGTGGGATTTTGACAGTATGGTTCGATAACTTTCACTATGGGTTGCTGAAATTTAATGCCACTCAATGGTAATGTTCTCTTCCATTTTAGCAATTGTGGTTTCTTGTAATTTCTTTTTGGCTTCCCACTCATTCCCATCTTTCGTTCGTGTTATAGATGCGTGAACTAAAATAATAAAAATGAAAAGAAAAGCCTATGTAGATAGATAGCCACTATCATAATTGTAAAGAATTTTCATTTTATGGGATGTGTGGATCAGAAATGGGAGGGAATGTGATTTTGTTGATGGAAAGCTTATTTTATGTGCAACACCACACATTGTGGCAATTACTAATTGATTTTTTTTTCCAATAACCTTAAAAAAATTAAATACGTCAATGCCCCAGAAATTTTTATTTAAATAATAGTAAAAGAATTAAATCTCAAAAACTACCCATACCCAATTATTTTCGTAAATACCACCCAAACAATACATTTGGTTTTCAAGATTGACTTTGAATGAGTTCGCATGTTACCGGATTTGTAACACTTTAAGGAGTATTACCGTAACTAGGTCTAGATTTTTAAGAACGAGAAAAAAAAACAAACTTAAAATTAGACAGTTATAGCAATATATAGGTTGTGTGACAGACTTGTAGAAGGCAATTCGTGTGTCAGATTGTTAGGGGAGAAACCATGTTTGTTAGGGGCAACCCTGTGTTTGTTGATGTTTATACTCAAATGTGGCCTATAAACTCTATTATTTCTATGATTTACTCAGAACTCGTGTTTATTTCTTAAGTCCAACCTATTTACAAAACAGAAGTGATTCCTAATACATCCGCCATGTAATTCACACGCATAGCCCTCTAGGCTCCTTAGCCAATCAATTTTTTTTGAATCCTTCCAAATAAAATCAATTTGCTAGTATATCAACACAAACACACAAAATTTAGGCTATTCACACTATATCAGCACATTTTATATCTGCTAATAGTAAGATATACTTACTTTATAATGTAAAAGGATTAATAAAAAATACCATTAAGAAACTTTGCTAATTTCACGATATCTTTTCTTAATACTAAAGTTATTTTTCGTATGATAATTAAAAATTAATCTTATTCCAAACCTGCCAATTCTATGATATATCCGTGGTAAACATCCTAAATTTTTCCATACCATTGGCTGCCATTCATTATCAACCAAAGTTGGTCATGGTGATAATTGGCTACTATATAACTAAGGCATATCAAAATATCAAAGGCTTAATCATTCGAAGGAATCATAGCTATCTTTGATTATATATATGAAATACACATATAGTTTGATAAGATCAAGGTGTTCTTGCTACAACACTAGAGGTCTAATACTGTTGGACAACAAGGAATAGATTAGGGCTTTAATACACACATATTCCAATACTGATTAATTTTTCTTTCTTTGTGTTCCTCAACTCAAATACTCAAATTCGAGAATGGAAGAAATCATGAATTTCATCCCACAGCTAAAAACTCATAATCCAACACCAATGATGAAGAATCCAACATAGTTTGGGGGAAATACCAATGAAGAGAGGAAATGCAGATCAATGAAATTAAACAATGAAATCAACATCAAAACCCAAATCAAGGAAAAAAAAAAACAAATTGAGGCAACAAACCCTAGATTATAGAGATGAGAGAGCAACAGAGATGAACCTAGAATGAACTGAGGGAGAGATCGAGTGCAGCGTGAGAGCGACTGTCGCAGGGAGAGAGAAAGAGAGAGCGAGCGAGGAGCACGTACTAGTGTAAGAGAATTTACAAATTTTCAATTTTTTGAGAGGATTTGAAATTCTATTATTTTAATTAATCAAAATACTTCAAAAAATTATTAGAAATTTAAATTCGTTCTAAATACTCTATCCAAACAAAACATTTTAATACAAAAAATTTCAAATTCTCTTAAAAATTGAATTACTGACTTAAAATGCTCTATCCAAACATACTCTTTCAGAACTACAAAAAACAAGTGACCTAGATCAATAATCCTCAACTAAGAAACTAAATAAAACAAACTCATCAAAGAAATTAAATCTGATAAACTTGAGCTCTTGCTGATATCATCTGGTAAAATCAAAGGACATTTCTTCAAGATTTCATTATCTATTTAGCTACACTAAGAACGTAAAAATTTCATTTTCAAATCAATAATCCTCATCTAAGAAACAAGAAAACAAACTCATCCTGAGAAAATAAATCAATATCCCTAAATTCTTGCTAATATAATCCGGTAGATTGAGCAGTTCGAAGCAACTCGGTGCCTCATCTAAAAAATCACAACTTGGTATGTCAAGCCTCAAATATAGTTATAACCTTGATATAGAAACATAAAGGAAATCCAACCTTTCCAAATGATACACACAAATCTAGCCCACATAGGAAGTCAAGCAAATCAAGATACATAAAGCCAGTGGCGCCAAATTCAGCACTTATTTAATGATTGATTAACACAAGTAAATAGTCAGAAGTTCAACAATTAAATTATTAGAAGAATAACAGGTCACCAAAATTATGAGCCTAATTGCTTTGCAAAAATGTTGCACAACATAATTCAAAATACTAAGCCGCACAAAAACAAGATGGTAATTCACGACCAATCACAAAAATAGAAACAAGACGAAATAAACTTTCATTTGGGAAAACTAGATTCTTTTAGGTCCCCCAATTTCAATTTGGCTATGCTTAATAACTTTAAAAATATCATTTTCAAAGCCCACAATTTGCAAAACACAAGATACCTACCTAGATTAACATTCCTCATCTAAAAAAAATATAAAATAATCCAGAGACAACCTCTATATTTGAATCAAAAGACGTGCTTTAAGATCCTGTCCTCAATTTGGACATGCCTAAAAACAAAAGATTTATTTTCAGACTCCACAAACAATCCCCCACAAACCAAGCTTGTAATTTTCATTCTCATTGCTAGAGAAACATTATTAGAGTAATCAACATGTTATTAAAATTTTCAAATGGAATAACCAAGTTATTAAAAAAATATTAACTTCATCGTATATGTGTCAACTTTAGGAACACAACCCCCTGTAGATTTCCGTGCTCAATGTTCGGAAACAATTCCTATTCCAAAGGGATATGGATATCCAATTACAAGAGGAGATACTTTTATAGATTGTATTAAATGTAAAAGAAGAGTACTAGAATTCTCCAAACCAAGACACAAATCATCAAATCAAAAAGTCAAAGGCCAAACCACGCTATCCCATATCCCTCCCGTTAAGGTCACACACCTATTCACCCCAAATGCATAAACCACTAATGTGACAGATGTATATTGTATGTATGTATACAAGTATGGATGCATGTATGTATATGTACCAAATGTCATTTGATACCATGACCAATACACAACGATAAAGCCATTTAGTTATATTGGGGTATATTGGGGTTGGGAGATGTAGTCATAAAAACAAGGGTGAAAAACCAATGTGATGTTAGGAAAAAAAATCTCAAAAAGTTGCTAAAAATAAACAATTTTTTTTAAGTCAAAAAATAAAATATAAATTTCAGATTTTTTAAACAATTTTTTAAATGAAAAACCAATGTGATGTTAGTAAAAAAAAATATAAATTTCAGATTATGCTGCTGAAAAATAAGTTATAAGATAACTGAACTGAAACAGGTATTGGATCTAATTAAGAGAAAAGATACTTGTTGATCATATAATTTATCAAGAAACAGTGACAAAACAGCATAATTCTCCTAACAAAGCTGTCATATGTACTCCTCCTATTTAGAAGACAAGTAACAGATGATTCTACAAAATCACATCCAAACTTCCTATACCAAGTGTGCTGCTATGTCAAAGAGTAAAAAATAAACAAAATTTTCAGATTATGCTGATAAAAAATAGTTAGAAGATAACTGAAGTGACACAAGTATATCAAATTAGGAGAAGAGATACTTATTAATCATATAAGATATCAAGAAATAATGAAAAAGAGCATATCCTCCAAACCAACCAAGACGCAGATAACAAAGTGATATGAAGGCCTACTTAACCGAGCTGTCACATGTACTCCTCCTGTTGAGAAGATAAGTAACAGATGATTCTACAGAAACACAAATGAACTTCCTATTCCAAGTATGCTGCTTTAACAAAGAGGATATCCAATCAGGAGAGATACTTATAACATACAATAAGATTAGCATAATTCTCAAAACCAAGATGCAAATCATCAAAAACAGAGAGATAAAGACCTTAATCCCAACCAAGCTATCCCATACTCCTCTCGTTAAGAAGAAAAGTAACATGAATTCTCCAAAAACAACTGAAAAACTCCAGCCCCTTTTATTAGTGATACAGAAAAATATAACTCTTGACACTGCCAAGTTATAAATGATTGTATCAGGGTAACAATACATCACAGTGAACAAGTCAATACTCTCCAGCCAAGGCTTCCACAACACATTCGCTGCTTATCTTTCCTCTAAAACCCAAGTGTAATTTCATGGAGAAGTAAACAAAAATTAAGAAAATAAATTATTATTTTCTATGTATGTATGTCCACATGTATGTATGTAGCATGCACACATTTTAGACAAATAGAAACGAGACAAGACAAACAAATCTAAGAAGTTAGAATCAGGAAGGGATCACCTTACAAGAAGACACTACTTGCAAATTCTAGTTCTCAAACAAAAAGGAACAAACCATTGCAATTCCCAATATAATGTTAGAAAGATGATATTCCAATTAAGAGAGAATATACTTGTAAATCATATAAGAAAAGATATAGACCTAACCAAATACTCCATGAAATAACCAATTGAGAGTTCATGGAAGAAGATAGTCAACTTTAGAATGAACATGTAAAAAAAAATAATCATTATATTAACCACAGTCAATAAATCCTAAGGATTTACGTAGAAGTCAAATAGTACTCTCCAACCAACGTGCTTCCATAGCCTACCACATATTCATTGCCCATCTTCCCTGTAAAACCCACCAAAAAATAAATCAAGAAACCAAAAACAAATAAATGAAAATGGATAAAATACACGAATTCAGAATCCATGAAGGGATAACCCTACAGAAGATGCCAATTCAAATTTGGACTAAATTTCCATCTACCTGCAAATTATGGTGCTAAATACATAAAGGAAACAAATCCTATTCCAAAAGTGTAGCTTTTATGAATAGGATATCCGGTTAGGAGGAGTAGAGATACTGTCCACCTCTAAATTATTTAAAAAATTATCAACAATACAACAGTAACAAATCAATATGCAAATCAGTAGAACAAGTTAAATGTCCAACCAAGCATTCACCATGCTCCTCCTATTGAGAAGACAAATTAAATTAGGATGGTGAAACTAACCTTTAAGAACCGTTCAATTCCTATACAGAAACACGGAAGAAACCTGAAACTACCAGCTTAACCCTTTACCTTTTAAAACAAACCAATCCAGAACCCACAGAAGAAGATAGTTAGGATGGTGAAACCAGTGCCCTTTAAGAATCATTCAATTCTTATACAGAAACACGGAAGAAACCTGAAACTACCAGCTTAAACCTTTACCTTTTAAAATAAACCAATCCAGAACCCATAGAAGAAGATAGCTAACCTAGAATGAACATATAAAAAAGAAGAAGATTGTACCGAAGATAATTAAAAAACCTAAGGCTTAATCCCTCGTAATAGACAAAAAAATGGATACAAAAAATCCAACAATTCTTATACAACTTGCTAATACTAGTAACATTCTTGATACAGAAACACCCAAGAACTAATACTGCCAAAACCCTACCAATTGTCAAAGCAGCCAATCCAGAATGAACATATCAAAACAATGATCATATCAAGGGTAATAAAATCTATAGCTTTACACAACAGTCAGCCAATAGCACTCTCCTAAGTGGAAGGATAATATTCAAATAATTGAAGAAAAAATGTGAGAATCATCAATTACTTGTTACCAATTGGCATAAAACCCCAAAGAACTCAATTTAAGCAACATATAACAAAAATAAGAACTGGCAAACTTCAAGATAGAAACAAGCAAGAAGCGCTTTACACCACAAACTTCAAGTTAGGAATAAAAAAAGCATCATACAGAACCAAAAAGAATCAAAAAGAAATCCCCAAAATAAGATTCTTATGACTATTTGTAAGGAAATGCTAAAAAGAAATCTCGAAATAAGAACTAACCAATCCAAATGAAAGGCTATTTGTAAGGAAATGGTACAAGGAAATCCAACGAAAGGGTATAACAAAGGTCATATGCAACTGTGACGAAGATGATCTCCAATTGGGAGAAGAGATGCTTATTCACATAAAAAATTATCAAAAAAACGATAAACAAGAGTCACAAAATTCTCCAAACCAAGATGAAGATAGCAACCTTTAGGAACACCCCAAAGAACTTGTGAACTTCAATCAGGTAAATGTTAGGAATTACATGAATTATATGCTCAAATTGACTACCAGATGTTGAAGATAGAAACCACAGAATTCTGATTAAGATATCAGTCTAGTAAATTTTTGATGAAGATGTGCAACTAGCGACCTTCAATCTGGTAAAAGCATACCAATTGGCATAAAACACCCCAAAGAACTTGATCAAAGCAGCATATAAGAAAAAAATGAGAACTGACAAACTTCAAACAAGCCAGAAGCGCCATACACCAAAAACTTTTAAGATAAGGAAAAAAAAAGCGTCATACACAACCAAAAAGAATAAAAAAGAAATCCCCAAAATAACATTCTCATGTCTATTTGTAAGGAAATGCTAAAAAGAAATCTCCAAATAAGAACTAATCAATCCAAATGAAAGGCTATTTGTAAGGAAATGCTAAAAAGAAATCCAAATGAAAGGCTATAATGAAGGTTATATGCAACTGTGACGAAGAGGATCTCCAACTAGAAGAGGTGATACTTATTTGCATAAAAAGCTGTCAAAAAAGGGTAAAACAAGAGTCACAGAATTCTCCAAACCAAGATGAAGATAGCAACCTTTGGGAACACTATCACGGTTTGGTTTAGATTTATCGAAATTGTTTTAAAACCTGAACCAAACCTACCTATTTAAAAGTGCCTAGTTTAGATTTGATTTTATTCTAAACCTAAACTAATGCAACCCATACCCAAAAAGAGACCTGTATTAGTCGAGAATAAGTCAGTATCCAAGCTTATATATCAATTAGGTACGACCAACAGTTAGATATTCAAGTATATATGTGCATTGTAACACCTGCATTTCTTAATTTGTCATTTAAGCTTGATTAAATATAATTATAAGAAAAAACCTGAGTTTAATCATTAAAAAAATTAATTAAATGAATTTATATGATTTCTTAGTGAATTTTTGAGGAGTTTTTAGCATAAGGCTTGTACTGTATTGGGAAAGTGAAACTGACAATATAGAATGACACAGTCAAGTAAATAAATATATATTATTAGAATACATATTTATAAATGTGTAAATTATGCAAAATTATATATTATAATAATTAAAATAAAATGAAGTTTCTAGACTGTAAAGTAGTAGTGTTTGGCGTAACCCGTTTAGACTTCTTTTTAAAAAAATAAACTAAACACAATTTTAACAAAGTTTTACAAAATAAAAATAGCTTTCTCATGAAGAAAAAGTCAAGAGAACAAAATTTTCACAAAATCCTTTTTCAGAAAAGAAAAAAAAATTAATAAAGTTCATGACAATATTTTTTTTATCTTTAAACTTTTTATTTACTATTTTCTTAGTAAACAAAAACAACGACAACGAAAAATACAGGAATGAATTTAAAGTATAGGGTTACTACTTCAACTATTTCAGATTTTCAATAACAAAGAGATTGTGTAGCAAATGTAGAAGTTTTAGATATAATCAAGTTCTTCAATTTTTTTTTTAATTTTCTAAAATAAAGTCCTGTCAACAGTTTCCTTTACCTAAAATTCTAGAATTTTCATTTGTTTTTAAAGATCTCTATGAACTAAATCTTAAACTCATAATTCAAAATATCATATTTCACCTAAAACTAAAAAAAGTCACCCCCCCCCCCCGTGAAATATCAACCTCACATCTATAAATTTTTTCAAATTTCATTATTGTTTTTGCTTTTAAACCTTATAAGTTATAACCATTTTTCATCATAAAATTATCATAAACCTCGCTCTAATTATTTGGATAAGAGTTTGAGGAATTTATATAGAGAGAAATTGAAAAAGGAATTTAATTATAACAGTTAAAAATATTAAAAACACTAAATTTGTATCAAAATATTATTGAGTTACTAAAATCACACAGTAACATAATTGAGGCAATTAGGCCTTAATATTTCTATCATAAATACTAATACACATTATTTAAACTAAAATCATTTACAATCATCAATTTTACTAGTTGATTCATTTTTTTTAAAACTTAAATATAAAACCATATTTATAATTTTGAATTATAACATAAATCAATCTACAAATATTAGTTATAAAATATAAAGTTGTTATTAGTGCAATATTATAATATAGGCTTAATTGTATTTTTTACTCCAAAGTTTCACAATCTCGAGAATTTTCCCCTCCAATTTATAAAATATCATAAATTTTGTCTCTAAGTAGAAAAACAGCAACAATTAAATAAAACTGTTACAAAATTGTTTTAATTGTGACTATTTAAAGGAAAAAATTGCTACAAAATATCTTAATTGTGGTGATTTTTCTATATTAGAATAAAATTTGTGATATTTTGTGGACTGGAGGACAAAATTTAAAAATAAAATAAAATTGAAAGGTAAAATTTATGAAATTATAAAATTTTATGGGAAAAAGGGACAATTAAACCTATAATATATATACTGCATGTCCAACATTTCATTTCCCACCTTTTGGGATACTGAATAATAATTCATTTGATCCCTTTACCAAAAAGTACAGAATGGCCATGCCGTTTGGTTACATTATGCTAATCTTTATCAAAATTGCACACCGGTTAATAAAGAATATAATTAAATTTTAATATTTCCAGTATGCATATTAAATACTTCATTATACTTTTTCTTAACAAATATTTTCAGAAATTTATTATGGTTATAATTTAATTAATATAAAATATTTTTACGCTTGTTCAACAATTAAGAAGCAATAAAGTTATTTAAACTTAAATCATTTAAAATTAAGTATATAATCCATTCAATCTTCTAAAATTAATATAGAAAACCATGTTACAAAATTTAATTGAAACATAAATCCATATAAAAATATTAGTTAGAAATTTTGTTATTACAACGTCACATTAAAATGTTTGCGTAACATTTCATTTTCTATTTTTTGGTATACCAAATAATAACTCATTTGATCCCTTGAGCGGAAGTACACAATGATCATGCTTCTAGCTTCAAGAATTTTACATTAAAACTTACAAATGAAGTTTCCAGCTTCCTCACCTATCATCACAATTATTAAAACAAGGGTAAACAGAAACGAATGTTATTGCATTCTTATTACTTTTTCCAAATGGATTTATAGTGATAAAAAAATAACAAATTCATTAATCTTCGTGAATAAAAATTGTCTAATGTTTAGCAAAACTTTGTCAACCAGATTAAGATTTCACACACCAAGCAAGTCGTACAAACATATTAGCAAGAGTTACAAACTACCATTCCAATGGTATTAAAACTGAGACATTCCCCGAAGCATATGATTTATTGAAAATTACAAAAGACTAAGATGCACTTCTAAAGACACTTATGGACAGGTGAAATCGAGATATGAGGCTAGAGTTACAGCTCCTTGTCTGATAAGTTGGACACATTAGAGAACTACTAACCCCTGCTTCTGTTATCAAACAAAGAAATAATATCGTAAGGCTTTAACGGATAATAAAAATGATCATAAATGCCAGGTATCCAGAACAATTCAAGCGGCACACAAATAATCTATCAGGACTTTCAACATCAATAAAAAATTTGGGATATCACATGACAAGTCTCACCATGGAATTATAGAAAAATTCTGAAATTCAGGATGTTAATTGACACACAGGAAAAAGAAGATGGACAAACATGCTACAGGGAATTTCCCATTGACGCATAGAATCACGTCAAATATATAACATTTGTAGTGACCTTCAATCTGATGAAGATATCAATTACTTTTGACCTTCAATTTGGTAAAAGCGTACTGATTGGCATAAAACCACCAAAGAACTCAATTAAAGCAACAAATAAGAAAAATAAGAACTAGCAAACTTCAAGATAGAAACAAGCAAGAAGCGCCATACACCAAAAACTTCCAACATAAGGGGGAAAAAAAAGCGTCATACACAACCAAAAAGAATAAAAAAGAAATCCCCAAAATAAGATTCTCATGACTATTTGTAAGGACATGCTAAAAAGAAATCTCCAAATAAGAACTAACCAATCCAAATGAAAGGCTATAATGAAGGTCATATGCAACTGTGACGAAGAGGATCTCCAATTAGAAGAGGAGATACTTATTCACATAAAAAAAACTGTCAAAAAAGGGTAAAAAAAGAGTCACAGAATTCTCCAAATGAAGATGAAGATAGCAACCTTTAGGAACACCCCAAAGAACTTGTAACCTTCAATCTAGGTAAATGTTAGGAATTAGATGAATTATATATTTAAATTGAGCACCAGGTATCGAAGATAGCCACCACAGAATTTTGATCAAGATATCAATCTGGTAAGTTTCTGATGAAGATGTGCAACTTGTAGCCTTCAATCTGACGAAGATATCAATTGTGACCTTCAATCTGATGACGATATCAATTACTTTCGACCTTCAATTTGGTAAACGCATACCAATTGTCATAAACCCCCCCAAAAGAGCTCAATTAAGCAGCATATAAGAAAAATAAGAACTAGCAAATTTCAAGATAAAAACAAGCAAGAAGAGCCATACACCAAAAACTTCAAGATAAGGAAAAAAAAAAGCAACATACACAACCAAAAAGAATCAAAAACAAATCCCCAAAATAAGATTCTCAGGACTATTTGTAAGGAATTGCTCAAAAGAAATCTCCAAATAAGAACTAACCAATCCAAATGAAAGGCTATAACAAAGGTCATATGCAATTGTGACGAAGAGGATCTCCAATTAGAAGAGGAGGTACTTATTCACATAAAAAACTGTCAAAAAAAAGGTAAAACAAGAGTCACAGAATTCTCCAAACGAAGATGAAGATAGCAACCATTAGGAACACCCCGAAGAACTTGTGACCTTCAATATGGTAAATTTAGGAATTATACGAATTATATATTTAAATTGAGAACCAAATATTGAAGATAGCAACCATAGAATTCTGATCAAGATATCAAATTGGTAAGTTTCTGATGAAGATGTGCAACTTGTGGCCTTCAATCTAATGAAGATATCAATTATTTGTGACCTTCAATCTAATGAAGATATCAATTACTTTTGACCTTCAATCTTTAGGCTGGTCACCTTGGTGGTTTGTTGGTTTGAAATGTTTTTTTCAACCACAAGCAACTAGGTTCGAAACAGCACATATATAACATTTGTAGTAACTGAGTTGAGTCGGTTTCACACATTAAAAACTTACAAGAATTTCTTTGTCGAATGCCTTGGAACAGGATAATCATTTTGTAAATTTTTGTGGAGATGTGCTTTTCTCATTTTTACTAGAATTTCATTAATTGTCTCTTAAAGAGGTGTGGGAGCTTTTAAGCTTGATGATTTTATCTGAAATGTTTTCTCTTTTGTTATAGGATCTGTCACATTGAATATCTCATTTTCTTCTGTCAATGAAATTTCACCTATTATTAAGAAAAATTAATCACATCAAACACTTATAGCACCTAAAAGATAAAATGAAAAATGAAAAACAAACCTGCTTAACGATAAATGGCTCCTCAGCTAGATTCAATGGCTCTGTCAAAATAGTCAGAAACCTATTCCGATTGCCATAAACAATGTCAGTGAAGGGCCGATCACCCACCTACCACAAATATTATGCACATAGATCTAAATCAAACTAACAAACAAGTAGCTGATAGAAAGCGAACACTACGAAATTCTTATCTACAATGATTAATTGTGAAGCTTCACAAGCAAAATGTTTTCAATTTCTTCAGTTTTACCGGTTGGCCTCTTCACCCCTAAAGCATTCATACACATATCAATATCACTACTAAAGTCATTTCTCCCAAGGGAATATTTCACAGTCCTGGCATTTTAAATAGAGCAGATAACATGTACTTTCAACTTTCAAGATAAAAGAAACATTGAAAAAATATGTAAAGCTCTAAAAGAAAAGGCAGCACCCACTATGTCTGATGACTTTAATTCCAATTGCACCTTCAAGCATCCTAGCTTTTGAACAATCATATGGTCACATTCATGAAGTCCTGATTCACTACACCAATAAAACAACACAAAACACTTTGGGTGACTGTTTGAACAACTACTACTGTAAAATTCAGAACAATTTCAAAATGCTTTAAGCTAGAATTACCAACAGAGTTACTAAATACAGCAACATCATGACCAAACTCTGATTTACAACACTCCAATGAAGACTCAAGTGGAGGCCAGCCCTCAAAGAGCAAGGTGCTGTAATAGTATTATCCCTGTCAAAGACAACACCCTTAAATCCCTTTCTATGTAGCTCAGCCCAATCAATATACCTTATGTCAGGAATGGAAATGTGGGGCAGAGCCAATTTCGGGTCTTTTAAGATCACCATAGTTGAACATAGAATGCCCTCCAAGTTGATTCTTTGGTCTAGTCCTGCTTTCACATCTACCCACCACATGTTTGTGAAAAGTAAGCTGGCTTCGTTATTTTCGTGAATTCTCTTTGTTCATATACTTGATGCTATAGTGGTTTTTGGTTCTTGGATTTTGATTATTGGTGTCTTCTGTGTCACTGTCAGGGAATAACTGTACAAAGGATAAGTGTTTGTGGTTCTGATTTAAATTGGAATTGTATCTAGCCCTGTTATTGCTTTCTTGCCCTTTGTTGCAATTGTTAGGAAGACTTAAGCCATAGAAGTTTCTGAGGGGAATTTGGCTATCTGCATTGGCAAGTGATAGAGTGATGAGTTTTCTCTTTTGTTGGGCATGATGATGTGACGTTAAGATGGCTGGGAATGCGGTACCAGCAACTTGGAAACTGAGCAGCGGCAATAGCTGACTGCATTTTATAGTTTTTCTTGCATAAATAATGCCATGCCCACATATTGCTACGGGTGTATGCTTCAACCATTGCTATTTATAATAACAGTGATCAGCTTAATTGGAAAATTAAGATCAAAACAAAATTAGAAATTTGGTTTTTAATGTAAAAATCAATCACAAATAGCAAATGTAACGTCAATGAAAGCACAATGAAGATTAGCTTCTTACATAAAAGATTCTAAATAAAAGATAATTTGAAAAAGGAAAATGAAACATGAACACCAAGTCAAAAAAATTAGCTAAGTGTTATCATTATCACTCATTGCTTCTAGGTCCAGCTATTGCCAATAGAATATTGATTGTCTATAGGCAAAATAGGTAATAATAATTTAAAAAGCTCAGAACTAAAACACATTTCTCAAGGTTATATACTATGATATCCACAACCATAACCAAAGGCAAGATATTTTTTTCCGTTGGCAATAGATATTGTCAATTTATTATTAACTATCACCATAAACCAATTATGAATTTATAATGACACATAAATGTAAAGTAACTCTTCACAATTAACACAAAAATCATAGAATTACACAAACAACCCATGCCAAATCATGAACCAACACTAACCTATCCGGTCAACAAGTCCTGTATCAATCACCTGCCAAAAAGGAAAATATGCAGAAAATTTCGTCACATAAATGAATACTCAGAATGTCCTATGAATTAAATTAAATACTACTTCAATCTTAAAAATAAATTCTTTAATAGCTAAATTTTTAAGTTGTAGTTAGAACTTAGAAATAGAGATTATAAGAGCAGAACTGCAGATATGAAATTATGAATCATATGAGAAGGCATTAGCCAGCAATCTACATTACTAAAATATCATGTTGTGCTACCAAGATTGGTATTACAAACAAGCAAAAAATGAAAATGGAGGGGGATACTGTTTCTTTTTACCTCTTCCCCTCCTTTTTCACTGCAATTTCTCACTATATATACTAAATCTATTCAGGTGATCTGCTAACAATATATTTCACAGGGAAAACAATCTTTTGAAAATCACATGCTCGGCTGCGCAACAAGCAACAAAGAAAACTTAAGACTATGATCATTCTCATTTGAGAAGATATAAAATGCGAAAGACAAATCACTTCACATCACCCTAACAGACCTACTTAACACCCCCTCCCCCAGGAAAAAAAAAAGACAATTAAAAGGTGGAATGCAAGTTACTTATGAGGCACCACACAATTTTAAGGTCTGTTTGTTCTGTTAAATAGTCAAATTATTACAAAAAGTATCTCATTCTTTTCACATCATTCCCATTTTCAAGGATTTTTACACCATTTCTTATCCAAATCCTTGAAAACAAGAAATGGAGTGAAACAATGTGATAAGTTTTGTAATTATAAGTGAAAACGTGAAATGAGAACAAAAAACATTTTACTAAAGCAAACAAACCCTTATTATGTTTTATGTTTTTCACTCCTCCTAGGGCATAAAACTGAATGAGATATCCTAATTTTGATACTTTATTTTCAACACTATTATTAGGTGAAATCCTATGCTATGCATGTGCTTACTGATAGAGAATGAAGGGCCCAGTACCTGACAAACGAGAAATTGTTGCTTATGTTCTTAAGTTACTCTATCAGTGAAAGGCCAATTAGGTGCAAGGATGTTATATGTGCTCACATAGGTATAGTTTTTATGGCTTAGGGGTGGTTTTGGGCCTTTTCTCCTTTCCTCTCTTTCTTCATGCGATTCTTTAGTTAACATCCTTTATTTTGTTTTAAGAAAGATGACAAATGAAAAGGCTCGCTTTACACTTTTCAAGAAGTCTAAGGAAGGTTCATTGCCACCGCCTTAACTAACTATGCCTAAACCAATTGTCGATGTTATTGGTTGTAAGAGTCACTGAGCTAGGTAGGGTTGCGAGGCAGCCTCGCAACCGACTAGGACTAGGACTAGCCTTATTACTTGAGGATGAAGAGCGTTTTTACCGCAATTTGCCTAAAGAAGAAGCATACTAGGGTGGAGACTGCAGAAGATTTTCGAGGCAAGAGTGTGATCAAGCATACTCTTGAAGCCCCTTTTTGCTTGTAGGTTAGGGAATCTAGATGAGATTTTGGAACCATTTCTTACCTTAGAATGATGTTTTATTTACAAAACCTGGATAAGTCTAGGTTTAGGCAGGCAATGAATGGGGTGATGACTTAGCTCGTTCAAGGGTAGCCTCAATGGTCTTTCTTCAAAGTACAGAGGATAGATAGGCGAAGCAAGTTTCCCCATTAGAGCAAGAGAAGGCTGAGCTAGAAAAGGGCTCTAGAAAGAAATAGCCAATCTTGTGGCTAAGAAAGAGGTGAGGAATAATGTTGAGAAGCGGGTTCATGTGTTAGAATTGGATCTTGGTCGAGCCAAGCATGTGGTATATTGTACTTGTTTCTATTTGCATTTTTATGTTGTTTCTTAAGGAGCTTGTTTTCATTTAGGCAAAGGTGTTATAAGCCTAGTGGATCAAGCTATCGACTTGCAAAAGAAGCTCATTATTTGGACAAATCAAGTGAAACGTGGTAGGAAGGATGTCAAATGGTTGAGGGTCGAGAGGAACAAGGCCAAACAAGAGTTGGTTAACTTCCAGGACATCATTGTTGCCATAGGAGAAGATTCCTTTCAAAAATCCCTTAATCAGGTCATGTTCGTGAATCCCAACTTGGTGCTAGATGTGCAGGGCATGGATAATGACTTGATGATGAAGGACGAGAATTTGGTCAACCTTAAGACAAAATAGGTTATTTTGATAGCTTCTCAGTTCACGAAACATTCAAGCTGCTTTCGTTGTTGTTGATTAAGCTCAACCCATTATAGCATAGGCTGAAGTTTAAGTCCAAGAAGTTCTAGCTCCTATGTTGTAGGGACCAGGTAGTTGGGATTAGGGTTTAGTTAAAAATCATTTCTTTTGTTAAATTAAAATTTCGTTTAATAAAATTTTGTGAGAAATACAGAGTTTTTTTTTTTTTTTTTGCATTTTAGTTATAAACTTGTATGAGCAGTTTAGAAAACATGGAACCTATTTCCAATAAATACCATGCAATACCCTCGTATAGGGAAAATAAAATAAGATGACCACTCAAGGTGACTATATTTGTAGGTGCCTGATAGACAGTTTATATACACATTTAAACTCTAAATATAAATCAGTCTCGATGAGTAAGCAAGTATAATTTTAAAATCAAAAACAATAAATAAAATTTTAAAGGAAATACTCCTGTCCATCAGTACCTGATAGCAATTGTATACAAGATATTAGTTTTGGGAGAAATATAATCATAACTAATATAAAGGGAAAGGTTCCATGCATACATAAAGAAAATAAACGAGTGTACGGGCTTACAAACCAAGTAAAAGTGTCATATAAAATAATATAGTAATCCAAATGAAATTAACAACTCATAATCCCCAAACTACATACACAGACACTTGATAGATCTTCAGATTGTGACTTTCTCCAACAATAGACCCACTGACTAGGAGCGTATCCACCCCACCCAACATGCTAAGACTGATCAGGAGTACTACCATCTAGAGAGTCACTCAAGGAATCATCATCATCCCCACTACCCTCCCTACATTCCTCGCCTACGTAACAAACCCCACAGTATCCTGTGGAGCCCTCGAGAACCTCACTGTCCAAGAGAAAATGGGAATACGTGGCGGCACTACCTTCCTGGTATTCATCTGTGTCCTACCACCAATTGAGGTAGAACCACTTGTGAAAATCACTGGGAAGAACATCGACAACTTTGTTTATCAGCAGGACATATGTCGTTTTGGATCCCCAACATGATAGTGGCGGATAACAAAACCTAGATCACTGACCGCCGCTTCCAAGAATGATTGACCGGCTTGAAGATCAAGCATTATTTTACCTTGTTGGAACACCTTTAGATAAATGGGCAGGCAGAGGCAACCAATCGAGTCATCCTCCAAGGTTTGAAATGATAACTGGATTTAGTGAAAGGCAACAGGGTTGAGCAGCTTCCTCATGTGCTCTAGGCTTACTACACTATTCCTCATTCTACGACAGAAGAGTCTATGTTCCAACTTGCTTTTAGGATGGAAGTCGTTTTCCCAGTTGAGATCCAGGAATTGACTTGGTGCATTGCCAACCTCAACTTGAATTCTAATAATGCTTCCATCAAGGGGAGCTGGACCTACCATCAGGGAAGTCACCCTCTACCAACAGATCGCGGTGTGCTACAATTTCAAGATTATACCCCACAAGTTTGAAGTTGGGCATCTTGTCCTTCGTCGTGATGTTGAAGGAAGGAATGCGATTGACGAAAAACTCATAAACAACTAAGAACACTCACTGCACTTACATATATTAACTTGAGATGTTTCTGGGGACACATATTCCACAAATGCTAAATCATCTTTCTTGTGCAATTTAAATTGTTTATGCATATTTTATAGCATTACAACTTTGTTACAACTAACATCGTCCAATGCTAAGTCAGTTAGGGATGCTGATCACAGCCCTCGACCTGAGGGTTTTTTAATCCCGATTGTGGGTCGAGATGAGTCTTCACTTGTCAAGTGCATGAACAAAAGGGGAAAAGCCAATTAAAGGCTAATAGCGTGTCACCCTAGATTGCACAACCCAAGGATAGAGATGAGATGAGTCCACTCATCAAAAGCATTGCATGTAATAAAAGTTAACCAAAAAGGCTAATTGCATGCCACCCCAAGATAGCACAAATTGGAAATAGAGATAAGCATACTCATCAAGAATATTGCAAAGGAAAAGTCGAGAAAAAGGCTAATACCATACCACCTTGACATAAGGATCTTAATCCTAGTCAAGAATTGAGATGAGTTTCCACTCATCAAGAGCACACGAGGGACACTTTCGAGTTCATGGGGTGCGAGTATCATAAGGCAAAGCGAGAAAGTAACAAACAAAAACAACACAATCACAATGAAGGCAAATCGAGATGAAGTAATGCAAGAAGCAGTGTAAGGCAAAGCACAAACGACATATAATCGGGAAAACAAATTGTTCAAAATATAAACAAAGTCTTTAAGTACATTTTTGCAAAAAATTTACATCACAACTAACATACCGGACCTTCATTTGACTTGCCCTTGATCGAGTCATCATTAGGTGTGAGTATCATAAGACAGAACAAGAAAGTAGCAAACGCAAACAACATAATCACAATAAAGGCAAACTGAGAGATAAAGCAATGCAAGACATGGCATAAGGCAAAGCACAAACGACATATAGTCGAGAAAACAAATTGTTCAGAAGATAAACAAAGTCTCTAAGTATAATTTTGTAAAAAAAAAAATTACATCAAAAACTGACATATCAAACCTTTAGTGGACTTACCATTCATCATCGGTTTTCAAATCGCTCTAGCCTTCGGCGACCACAATACCTTCAGCCCCGGGATTTTCCATGTCTACCTTCTTGATCACGAGCTAGTTATCGCTGTCACTTACATTGGCCTCCTTTTAGTCTTATTCAAATTTCGGTGCTGGAACCGATTCCATCTAGCTGCGACCATCCTCCTATGCCATCCATATGTCGTCTTGTATGGAGAACTCTAACCCTATAGCGCTTAGCTGAAGCTTGACACTGATATTCAAAAACTCAATTTGTTCAATGGCTTTCAAAGGAGTCGATGGTAGTCTGAAGAAAATTTTGCTAGGTCGCTACTCAAGATTCTTAACAATTCACTTGAGCTTTTTGGTTGTCGACTTCAACTTCTGGGCAAGTTTCTAGTAGACGCTATCCAAGTCATTCTAATTTTTCTTGAAAGCGACTTTGGCCCTTTCCTCATCAAGTTGCTTTTAGAGGTCTTTCTCCCTCTTGGCCCAATTTGCCTTCTACTTCTCCAAGTCGGCTTAACTCCTTGGTTGCCTTAGTTGCCTTCTCCTCATCAGAAATAGCATGGTGTTCTTTTTCGTGAAGACTTCAGACAAATCTTGATCACCAGCTTCCTCCACATCTTCAAATCCCTCGAAAATACTGTAGGCCTCCACACGCCCCCATCAAGGCCACCCAACCAAGTGCATCAGTCAAGTTTTTCTAAGAGTCACCTTTAGTGGAGAGTACTAATTTCCTTTTAACATGGCATCAAGCAAGATGGGCTTCACTACTTTTTCTTTCTTCTTCTTTTTTTGTTTTCTTCAACCCCGGGAGGCGGAGTAGTCTCTATCTTAGAAGAGCTAGTGTCGTCATCAATCTTCAACTTTTTCGACGATGACTTCTTTTCCCTTGCTTTTGACGACCAGCCTTTTCACCTTGCGGACGTTAAAAACAAATCCCACCAGTTAAGTGTGGTGCCACCATTATCCGTATGTCATTCGCGTCATCTCGAGTGATCTAAAGGAAGGTATCTTATAGCTCTTCCATGGTTGCACCCTTGTTGCCAATTCACTCCAACCGTTCTTGCCTTAGGGAAGGCAGAGCAACTCTGAGGTCTTCACCACTTTCCTGATGTTCTTTCCCATTTCCTTGTAAGAAACATTATACAAATCATCACCAAAAAATCGAGTTGGAGGTTTGCAATAGTTGGGAATTCCTGAACTACCATTGTATGTATGAATGGATGGATGGACGGATGAATGTTTATGTATGTATGTATGTATGGATGGATGGTTGGATGGATGGATGCGTAGCAAGCAAGTTAGGAGAAAAGTCACCTTTGAATTCTCAAATAGGGGAAGGGGGAGGAAAGCACAATTAGTCCTTTCAAATGCAAAAGATAGGCTGTTTATGGAAATAGGAATTCTATAAGTTAAAGATAGTGTGAAAGGAAGGATCTATTTAAAAGAAAGGTAAGGGTGAAAGGAAGGATCTATTTAAAAAAAAGGTAAGGGTAGCAATTTAGCATGTTATGAAATGTATTGTTAGAACTAAAAGTGTTCTTTGTCTAGGTAAAAGTCCAATGCTAGATTAATAATGCCAAACACTCATCAATAGGTACTAGACACCTTTGTGAAAATTCTACTGTGATTCCTTGAGGGACCATATTAACTGTCGAACAATAGATATTAGATCTTTTGTCTTGACTGAAATCTAATATTCATTTCAGGTATATTCGATGTTGTTTTAAAACACCCTATTTTAGGAAGTAAAAAGTACAGAATAAATCAAGTAGATGACTACTACTAAGATAAAAATGGCTTTTTTAACTAGATAATATGAATCAACCCCTTCTCTTACATTCTTGCATCAAAGATCTTACCATTATATTTTGTCATTTCAATTTAAGAGTTCATGTTGGGATTGGGGGTGTAGCCACTAAAACAAGGGTGAAAAACAAATATGATGTTTAGTGAAAGGTTGTTTCTTCAAAATCTTATCACTTATTTTTTTTTTGAAAAAAAAAAGTCATTAAAAAGCTGCTAAAAATTCAAATAACTTGCCAAATGAAAGGCAAGTGAAGGAATATTTTACATTGGGTAAAAGAAAACTAAATTTTCAAATTATGCTGCTAAAAAATAAGTTAGGAGATAAATGAATTGAAACAAGTATATCCAATTAAGAGAAGAGATACTTGCTGATCATATAATTTATCAAGAAGCAGTGAAAAAACATCATAATTCTTCAAACCAACCAAGACACAACTAACAAAGTGATAAAGGCCTACCTAACCAATGTACCCCTCTTGTTGAGACGACAAGTAACAAATGATTCTACAAAAACACATATGAACCTCCATTCCAAGTGTGCTACTATGACAAAAAGTAAAAAAAAAAAACTAAATTTTTAGATTATGCAGCTAAAAAATAGTTAGGAGATAATTGAATTGACATTGGTATATCCAATTAGGAGAACAAATATACTTACTGATCATATAAGTTATTAAGAAATAGTGAGAAACAGCATATTCTCCAAACCAACCAAGATCCAAATAACAAAGTGATAAAGGCCTACCTAACCAAGTTTGCTAGAGAAGTAATCAAAGATTCTAGAGAAACATGTACAAACTTTGTACTCAAGTTTGCTACTTTGACAAAGAGCATATCCAATTAGAAGAGATACTTATAATCATATAGTAACACTAGCAAAATTCATGAAAAAAAGTTGCAAATCATCAAAACAGAGAGATAAACCCTAATCCTAACCAAACTGTCCCATACTCTTCCGTTGAGAAGACAAAGTAACAAGAATTCTTCAAAAACATGTGCAGAACTCCAGCCCCTTTTAATAATTATACAAAAAAAAAAAAAAACTCTTGACACTGCCAGGTTATCCTATACTTTCAAAACAACCAATACAAAACCCACATAATAAGATAGCCTGCACAGAACAAACATTATAACAAAAAAATTGATTGTATCACAATGACAAAACATCACAGCTAACCAGTCAATACTCTACAGCCACGGCTTCCACAGCACATTTATGGAGTAGTAAATAAAAATCATGCAAAAAAAAATTATTTTCTATATATGTATGCAATGGCTTCTATAGCACATTCATGGAGTAGTAAATAAAAATCATGCAAAAAAAAATTATTTTCTATATATGTATGTATGTATGTATGCATGCATGTACATGTTAGAGATATAGAAACAAGAAAAGACAAACAAATCTAAGAACCTAGAATAAAGAAAGGATCATCTCACAAGAAAATGCTTATTAACATTTGGAATCTACCTGCATGGTGCTCAATACCAAAAACAAACAATTCAAATTCCAAATATAGTGTTACAAAGATGATATCCAATTAAGAGAGAAGATACTTGTAATTGGCAAATTATATAAAAAATATCAAGTAACCATAAAATCATCACAACAAAGATAAAGACCCAACCAAATACTCTTCTTGGAAATGGATAATTCATACCTTCAATAACACACACAAGAACTCTAGCACTGCAAGATTACCTTACACCATGAACATAACCAATCGAGAGCCCGTGGAAGAAGATAGTTACTTCGAAATGAACGAATAAAAACAATAACGAGTATCTCAAACACATTAAATCCTAAGGATTTACGTAAAAGTGAAATAGTACTCTCCAACCAATGTGCTTCCTACAGCCACACATTTCATTGCCCAACTTCCCTATAAAACACACCAGAAAATAAATCAAAACTAAACAAATAAATGAAAGATAAACAAAATACAAGAATTCAAAATTCAGGAAGGGATAACACTGCAAAAAATGTTGGTTCACAATTGAACCAAATTTGTATCTACCTATAGATTCTGGTGCTACATATACAGGGGAAACAAATCCTATTCGAAAAGTGCTGCTATTATGAAAAGGAAATATCCAACTAGGAAGAGAGATATGCATACCTCAAAATCGTTTAAAAATTTATCAACAGTACAAAAGTAACTCAGCAAATCAAAATACAGATCAGTAGAAAAAATTAAATCCCCAACAAAGCAATCGCATACTCTCCTGTTGGGAAGACAAAGTAACATGAATTCCTTAGAAAACATGTGAAAACTCCAACCACTTTTAATAGTGATACAAAAAAAAAGGTTACCTTATGGTTTCCACACACCAGTACAGGACGCATTGAAGAAGATAGCTTGTGCAGAACAAACATTTAAAATAAAATCAAAGTATCAGGGTTACAATACATAGCAGTGAACCAGTCAATACTCTCTGGCCACGGCTTCCACAAAATATTTAGGGAAAAGTAAATAAAAATCAAGAAAAAAAATTATTTTCTATGTATGTATGAACGTATGCATGCATGTATGTATGTACACATGTTAGAGACATGGAAATCAGAAAAGACAAACAAATCTAAGAAGTCTGAAAAAGGAAAGATCACCCCATAAGAAAACGCCAATTAACGTTTGGAATCTACCTGCATGGTGCTCAATACCAAGAACAAACAATTACAATTCCAAATATAATGTTAGCAAGATGATATCCAATTAAGAGAGAAGATACTTGTTGTAAATTGCAAATCAAATAAAAAAATATCAAGTAACTGCAAAATCATCACAACAGACATAAAGACCCAACCAAATACTCTTCTCGAAATGGATAACCCATACCTTCAATAATGAACACAAGAACTCAGGCAGTGTTAGATTACTCTACACCATGAAAATAACCAATCGAGAGCCCATGGAAGAAGATAGCTACTTCAGAATGAACAAATAAAAACAACAATCATTATCTCAAACACATTAAATCATAAGGATTTACATAGAAGTGAAACAGTACTCTCCAACCAATGCACTTCCACAGCTACACATTTCATTGCCCATCTTTCCTGTAAAACACACTAGAAAATAATCAAAAAACCTAAACAAATAAATGAAAGATAAACAAAATACAAGAATTCAAAACTCAGGAAGGGATAACACTATAAAAGATGTTGGTTCACAATTGGACCAAATTTCTATCTACCTATAGATTTTGGTGCTACATATATGGAGGAAACAAATCTTATTCCAAAAGTGCTGCTTGTTATGAAAAGGAAATATCCAATTAGGAAGAGAGATATGCATACCTCAAAATCTTTTAAAATTTATCAACAGTACAACAGTAATTCAGCAAATCAAAATACAGATCAGCAAAAAAAATTAAATCTCCAGTAAAGCAGTTGCATACTCTCTTTTTGAGAAGACAAAATAACATGAATTCCTCAAAAAATTGAGAAGAACTCTAACCACTTGTAATAGTGATACAAAAAAAAAGGCTACCTTATGGTTTCCACACAATTAGTATAGGACACAAAGAAGAAGATAGCCTGCACAGAGCAAACATATCAAAAACATCATTATATAAGGGTTACAATACATCGTAGTGAACCAATCAATACTCTCTGGCCACGGCTTCCACAACATATTCAGGGAAAAGTAAATAAAAATCAACAATTTTTTTCTATGCATGTATGGATGTACGTATGTATGCATGCATGCATGCATGTGTTAAAGCTATGGAAACGGGAAAAGAAAAACAAATTTAAGAAGTCATAATAAAAAAAGATCACCCCACATAAAAACGCTGATTAACGTTTGGAATCTTCTTGCATGGTGCTCAATGCCAAGAATAAACAATTACAATTCCAAATATAATGTTAGCAAGATGATATCCAAGTAAGAGAGAAGATACTTGTTGTAAATTGCAAATTATATAAAAAAATATCAAGCAACTGCAAAATCATCACAACAAAGATAAAGACCCAACCAAATACTTTTCTCAAAAATTGATAACCCTTACTTTCAATAACGCATACAAGAACTTTGGCACTGTCAAATTACCCTACACCATGAAAATAACCAATCAAGAGACCATGGAAGAAGATAGTTGCTTCAGCATGAACAAATAAAAACAATAATGATTATCTCAACCACATTAAATCCTAAGGATTTACATATAAGTGAAACAATACTCTCCAACCAATGCGCTTCTACGGCACACATTTCATTGCCTAACTTCCCTGTAAAACACACCAGAAAATAAATCATGAAACCTAAACAAATAAATGAAAGATAGACAAAATACAAAAATTCAAAATTTAGGAAGGAATAACACCTGAAAAGATGTTGCTTCACAATTGGATCAAATTTGTATCTACCTGTAGTTTCTGGTGCTACATATACGGAGGAAACAAATCCTATTCCAAAAGTGCTGCTATTATGAAAAGAAAATATCCAATTGGGAAGAGTGATATGCATACCTTAATATCTTTTAAAAATTTAGCAATAGTACAATAGTAATTGAACAAACCAAAATACAGATCAGCAGAAAAAATTAAATCCTGAACCAAGCAGTCATATACTCTCTTATTGAGAAGACAAAGTAACATGAAATTCCTCAGAAACACGTGAGGAACTCCTTCCATTTTTAATAGTGATACAAAAAAAAAGTTACCCTATGGTTTCAACACAACCAGTACAAGACGCAAAGAAGAAGATAGCCTGTGCAGAACAAACATTTAAAATAAAATCATTGTATCAAGGTTACAATACATAGCAGTGAACCAGTTAATACTCTATGGCCACATCTTCCACAACATATTCAGGGAAAAGTAAATAAGAATCAAGAAAAAAAAAATTCTATGCATGCATACATGTATGTATGCATGCATGCATGCTTGTATGTACATATATTAGAGATATAAAAACGGGAAAAGACAAACAAATTTAAGAACTCAGAATAAGGAAAGGACCACCCTAGATGAAAACGCTGATTAACGTTTGGAATCTACCTACATGGTGCCTAATACAAAAAACAAACAATTACAATTCCAAATATAATGTTAGCAAGACGATATCCAATTAAGGAAGAAGATACTTGTTGTAAAGTGCAAATCATATAACAAAATATCAAGTAACTACAAAATTATCACAACAAAGACAAAGACCCAACCAAACACTCTTCTCAGAGATGGATAACCCATAACTTCAATAACGTATACAAGAACTCTGGCACTGTCAGTTTACCCTACACCATGAAAATAACCAATCGAGAGCCCGTGGAAGAAGATAGTTGTTTCAAAATGAACAAATAAAAACAATAATGATTATCTCAAACACATTAAATCTTATGGATGTACATAGAAGTAAAACAGTGCTCTCCAACCAATGCGCTTCCATAGCCACGCATTTCATTGCCTATCTTCCTTGTAAAACACCTCAGAAAATAAATAAAAAAACCTGAACAAATAAATGAAAGATAGATAAAATACAAGAATTCAAAACTCAAGAAGGGATAACACTAAAAAATACATTGGTTCACAATTGTACCAAATTTCTATCTACCTGTAGACTCTGGTGCTAGACATACAGAGGAAACAAATCCTATTCCAAAAGTGCTGCTATTATGAAAAGGAAATATCCAATTAGGAAGAGAGATATGCATGCCTCAAAATCTTTTAAAAATTTATCAATGGTACAACAGTAATTTAACAAACCAAAATAAAGATCACCAAAAAAATAAAATCCCTAACCAAACAGTCGTATACTCTCCTATTGAGAAGACAAAGTAACATGAATTTCCTCATAAACACGTGAGGAACTCCATCCACTTTTAATAGTGATATAAAAAAAAGGTTACCTTATGGTTTCAACACAACCCGCACAGGATGCATTGAAGAAGATAGCCTCTACAAAACGAACATTTAAAAAAAAAATCATTGTATTAGGGTTACAATACATCGCAATGAACTCGTCAATACTCTCTGGCCACGACTTCCACAACATATTCAAGGAAAAGTAAAGAAAAATCAAGAAAATTTGTTTTTTCTATGTATGTATGTATGCATGCATCATGTATGTAGTACACATGTTAGAGATATAGAAACAGGAAAAGACAAACAAATTTAAGTCAAAATAAAGAAAGGATCACCCTACATGAAAAGAGCTACCTTATGGTTTCAGCATGACTAGTACAGGACACATTGAAGAAGATAGCCTGTGCAGAACGAACATATTAAAAAAAATCATTATATTAGGGTTACAATACATCACAGTAAACCAGTCAATACTCTCTGGCCACGGCTTTCACAACATATTCAAGGAAAAGTAAATAAAAATTAAGAAAAAAAATATTTTCTATGTATGCATGTATGTATGTGTGTATAGATGCACACATGTATGTACATACACATGTTAGAGATATAGAAACAGGAAAAAACAAACAAATCTAAAAAGTCAGAATAACAAAAGAATTGATTAACGTTTGGAATCTACCTTCATGGTGCTCAATACAAAGAACAAAGAATTACAATTCCAAATATAATATTAGCAAGATTATATCCAATTAAGAGAGAAGATACTTGTTGTAAATTGCAAATCGTTTAAAAAAATATCAAGTAACTATTAAATTATCACAACAAGGATAAAGACCCAACCAAATACTTTTCTCGAAAATGGATAACCAATACCTTCAATAACACACAAGAACTCTAGCACTGTCAAATTTTCCTACACCTTGAAAATAACTAATCGAGAGCCCGTGGAAAAAGACAGTTGCTTCAAAATGAAAAAATTAAAACAATAATGATTATCTCAAACACATTAAATCCTAAGGATCTACATAGAAGTGAAACAGTACTCCCCAACTAATGAGTTTCCACAACCACACATTTCATTCTCGTCTTCCCTGTAAAACACACCGAAAAATAAATCAAGAAACCTAAACAAATAAATGAAAGATAGACAAAATACAAGAATTCAAAATTCAGGAAGGGATAACACTATAAAAGATGTTGGTTCACAATTGGACCAAATTTGTATCTACCTGTAGATTCTAATGCTACATATACGAAGAAAACAAATCCTATTCCAAAAATGCTGTTGTTATGAAAAGGAAATATCCAATTCGGAAAAGAGATATGCATACCTCAAAATCATTTAAAAATTTATCAACAGTACAACAGTAATTCAACGAATCAAAATACAGATCAGCAAAAAAAATTAAATCTCCAACCAAGCAGCCACATACTCTTTTGTTGAGAAGACAAAGTAACATGAATTCCTCAAAAACATTTGAACAACTCCAACCATTTTTAATAGTTATACAAAAAAAGGGTTACCTTACGGTTTCAACACAAGCAATATAGGACGCAGTGAAGAAGATAGCCTACGCGGAACAAACATATAAAAAAAATCATTGTATTAGGGTTACAATACATCGCAGTGAAGCAGTCAATACTCTCTGACCACGACTTCCACAACATACTCAAGGAAAAGTAAATAAAAATCAAGAAAAAAAAATTTGTATGTATGTTTGAATGTATGTATGTATATATGTATGTATGTATGTATAGATGCATGCATGTATGTACGTACACATGTCAGAGATATAGAAACAAAAAAAGACAGACAAATCTAAGAAGTCAGAATAAGGAAAGAATCACCCCACATGAAAACGCTTATGAGCGATTGGAATCTATCTGCATGGTGCTCAATACCAAGAACAAACAATTACAATTCCAAATATAATATTAGCAAGATTATATCCAATCAAGAGAGAAGATACTTATTGTAAATTGCAAATCATACAAAAAAATATTAAGTAACTGCAAAATCATCATAACAAAGATAAAAGATTCAACCAAACACTTTTCTCAAAATGGATAACTCGTAACTTCAATAATGTACACAAGAACTCTGACACTGTCAAATTACCTTACAATATGAAAATAACCAATCGAGAGCTCGTGGAAGAAGATAATTGCTTTAGAATGAACAAATAGAAATAATAATGATTATCTTAACCATATTAAATCCTAAGGATTTACATAGAAGTGAAATAGTACTCTCCAACCAATGCGCTTCCATAGCCACACATCTCATCGCCTAACTTCCCTGTAAAACACACTAGAAAATAAATCAAGAAACCTAAACAAATAAATGAAAGATAAACAAAATACAAGAATTCAAAATTCAGGAAAGGATAACACTGTAAAAGATGTGGGTTCACAATAGGACCAAATTTGTATCTACCTGTAGATTCTAATGCTACATATATGGAGGAAACAAATCCTATTCCAAAAGTGTTGCTGTTATGAAAAGGAAAGATCCAATTAGAAAGAGAGATATGCATACCTCAAAATCTTTTAAAAATTTATCAACAATACAACAATATTTCAGCAAATCAAAATACAAATAAGTAGAAAAAATTAAATCCCTAGCTAAGTAATCGCATACTCTCCTATTGAAAAGACAAAGTAACATAAATTCCTCAAAAACATGTTAAGAACTCCAACCACTTTTAATATTGATATAAAAAAAACGGTTACCTTATGGTTTCAACACGTAGTGAAGAAGATAGCCTGGGCAGAACAAACTTTAAAAAAAAATATTGTACCAAGGTTACAATTCATCACAGTGAACCAGTCAATACTCTCCGGCCATAGCTTCCACAGCATATTCATGGAGAAGTAAATAAAAACCAAGAATTTTTTTTCATTTTCCACATTTGTATGTATGTATGTATGCATGCAAGCATGTATGTATGTGCACATGTTAGAGAAATAGAAATGAGAAAAGACAAACAAATCTAAGAAGTCAAAATAAGGAAAGGATCACCCCATGTGAAAACGCTGATTAACGTTGGCAATCTATGTATGTATGTATGTATGTATGTATGTATGCATGCAAGCATGTATGTATATGCACATGTTAGAGAAATAGAAATGAGAAAAGACAAACAAATCTAAGAAGTCAGAATAAGGAAAGGATCACCCCACGTGAAAACGCTAATTAACGTTGGCAATCTACCTGCATGGTGCTCAATATTAAGAACAAACAATTCCAATTCCAAATATAATGTTAGAAAGATGATATCCAATTAATCCAATTAAGAGAGAAGATACTTGTTGTAATTTGCAAATCATATAAAAAAATATCAGGTAACTGTAAAATCATTACAACAAAGATAAAAGACCCAACCAAATATTCTTCTCAAAAATGGATAACTTATACCTTCAATAATGTACATAAGAACTCTGGCACTGTCAGATTACCCTACACCATGAAAATAACCAATGAGAGCCCATGGAAGAAGATAGTCACTTTAGAATGAACAGATAAAAAACAATAATGATTATATCAAGCACAATAAATCCTAAGGATTTATATAAAAGTCAATCAGTACTCTCCAACCAATGTACTTCCATAGCCTACCACAAATTAATTACCCCATCTTCCCTGTAAAACCCACCAGAAAATAAATCAAGAAACCAAAAACAAATAAATGAAAGATGGACAAAATACAAGACTTCAGAATCCTGGAAGGGATAACCCTACAAAAGATGCCTATTCACATTTGGACTAAATTTCCATCTACCTACACATTATGAAGACAGTACAGATACAAACACCTCTAAATTATTTTAAAATTTATCAACAATACAACACTAATTCTAGAAATCAATATGCAAATTAGCAGAACAAATTAAATGTCTAACCAAGCAGTCACCATACTCCTCCAATTGAGAAGACAAATCAAATTAGGATGGTGAAACCAGTGCCATTTAAGAATCGTTCAATTCCTATATAGAAACATGAAGAAACCTGAAACTACCAGCTTACCCCTATACCTTTAAAAACAAACCAATCCAAAACCCACAGAAGAAGATAGTTAGTCCAGAATGAACATATAAAAAATAAAAAGATACCGAAGATAATTAAAAAACCTAAGGCTTTACACAGAAGTCATTCTAATAAAACTAATCCCTCGTAACAGACAAAGAAACGGATACAAAATATCCAACAATTCAAAATCAACTAAAAAGATAGCAGAACATCCTAATAATAACATTTTTGATATAGAAAAACCCAAGAACTAACACTGCCAAGACCCTACCTACTATCAAATCAACCAATCCAGAACCCACAGGAAAAAATAGTCAGTCCAGAATGAACATATCAAAACAATGATCATATCAAGGGTAATAAAATCTATAGCTTTAAACGAAAGTTAGCCAATAATACTCTCCTAAACGGAAGGATAATATTCAAATAATTGAAGAAAAATAGTCATGAGAATCATCAATTACTAGTGACCTTCAATCTTGTAAAAGCATACCAACTGGCATAAAACCCCCAAAAAAGAACTCAATTAAAGCAGCATATAAGAAAAATAAGAACTGACAAACTTCAAGATAGAAACAAGCAAGAAGCACCATACACCAAAAATTTCAAGGTAAGAAAAAAAAAATTGTGACGATAAGGATATCCAAATAGGAGAGAAGATACTTCTTACAAAAAATAGTCAAGAAAATGGTCAAAGAAGAGTCACAAAAATTCTCTAAACCCAAATGCATATTGTTGAAACAAAGAGACAAAAGCCAATAAAACCCTTCCCATATTGTTCCTCTTTGAAAAGATAAAATACCAAAAAAAATTCTTCATCTACACCCAAGAATTTCCAGCACCTTAAATCTTATAATTCCTACTATTGGTACAGGTGACATCCCTAAAATAACCAAATCCAGAATCCAAGAAACTGCATAAACAGCCCAGGAAAAACACATTAGATGCAAAAAATAATTTGGTTAAGGCTTCACAAAGAGTCTATCAATACTCTCTCATCGCAGTTCCATAGCTTACCACTCATTCATTGCCTAATTTTCCTAGTAAGACCCAAGTAAAAACCGTCGAGCAATAAATTGAGAAAATTAAATGCTAAAAAAATAGATAAATGGGATAGTAGGGAAAAGTCCAAGAATACCCAGTCCATGTGGAGATCATCAAATCACACATGATGCCAATGCTATGCAGAATAGTACCCAAAACTATTTAGAACACTGCTGCAGAAAAAACTGATTTGCAATTGAATCCATAGATATCCAAACTAGTAACCATTCTAAACTACTGTATCAAAATCACAAAATATTTTTTATGAACTAACCATTCTAATCTTCTGTATGAAAATCACGGAATATCTTTTTATGACCTAAGATTCAAAAACATGTTTCTCGGATTCCAACATGCTGCAAAAGAACACATGCTTGCATATTATGATCAATAGAAGAAAAAAAAAACAAAAGAAAAATATTTTAAACTGCCATAAGAAATATTAATTTCTCATGATCTTCAAAACTAGTAAAAGTATATCAATCGAAAAAGCCCTACATAAACTCAATCATGGCAATCAAACATAAAAACAAGAACATCAAACTTCAATTTAAAAACAATAAGAAGCATAACAACTGGCAAAAGATCAAATCAGGAAGTATAACCAGTAATAAGATAGCCATTACAAATAGCATACATTTCTTCTCTTCCTTGTGAGACCCAAGCAAAAATCATAAAGCACTAAACTGAGAAATGCTTGTAATAGAACAAAGAAAGATAGAATCGAAAGACAAATTCCAACCTTCCAAGGATTCAGAGTCCAAGTAGATCAACAAACTTTTGAGATGGCAAACAGCAAGGAAGCAACAATTAAATTATTAGAAGAATAAGTGGTCACCAAAATTATTTATGCATGAGCATAATCGCTTTGCAAAATTGTTGCACAACATAATTCAAAATACTAAGCTGCACAAAAGCTAGATCGTAATTCATAAAAATAGAAACAAGACAAAATAAGCTCATATGGTAAAACTAGAAATTCTTTTAGGTCCCCCATTTTCAATTTGGCTATGCCTAAGAACTTTAAAAATTTCATTTTCAAAGCCTGCAATTTGCAAAACACGAGATACCTAGATTAACTTTCCTCATCTAAAAAAATAAATAAAATAATCCTAAAAAAACCTCTATATTTGAATCAAAAGACATGCTTTAAGATCCTATCCTCAATTTGGACGCACCTAAAAACAAAAGATTTATTCAGACTCCGCATTGCAGCAATACACAAAAGTCACATAGAACAACAATCCCCCACAAACCAAGCTTGTAATTTTCATTCTCACTGCTAGAGAAACTTTAGTAAACAACATAACATTTTTTAAGATCCAATTGATCACTTGAGAAGAAATTATTATAAGTGAAGTCACATAGAACAACAATCCCCCACAAATGTCGTTGCATTAAAAAATTTAGATGATCATATTAAATAAATTTGATCACAATAAGAAAATATCATTAAAATTTTCAAATGGAACAACCAAGTAAATAAAAAAAGTAATATAGACTTCATCACTGAATTATAGCCGATATGTCAACCTTAGGAACATCACCCCTGTAGATTTCGGTGCTCAAAGAAGGATGAAATAATTCCTACTCCAAAGGGAGGTCTCACGCTGCTGAGACAAAGAGGATGTGGATACCCAGTCAGAAGAAGAGATATTTTAATAGATTGTATTAAAAATTATCAAAAAAATAGTAAAAGGGTAGTAGAATTCTCCAAACCAAGAGACAGATCATTAAATCAAAGAGTGAAAGACCCAACCATGTTGTCCCATATTCCTCCCCTTAATGTGGCACACATTCTCCCCAAATGTATAAACTCCAGTGCCTCTAATACTCTTATCGTTCCTATTACAAACACAAGAACCCCAATACTACCACGTTACCGTACACAGTCAAAATCACCAAATCAAAATCCAACCAACAAGATAGTATAACCAATCTAAAACAAACACAGAAAGTCCGTCAATAATCTCCCACCACTGCTTCCACACATCCATTGCTTATCTCCTGTAAAGTCCAAGTGGAAGTCACGGAGAATAAAATCAAGAAAACTAAAAGCTCATAATAAAAGGAAGATAGAAACGAAAAGACAAATCCAAGAATTCAAGAACCAAGTTAGACATTGCCGAATCATGCACGAGTCTCCAGAACGTTACACGAAAAAACTCCGAACACTACGCTGCAAGAAAAAAAAAAGGTTCACAATTCAACCCATATGTTTCGTGATCAAGTCCAGGGAAATAAAATAATACAGAGAAAACTCATCAAAGAAATTAATTTATCCAAAGCTCGTTCAAATTCACTGTATCAAGAACCGCATAATATCTTTCATGTTTAATCTTCAATCGGCAAAAAACTCGGCGTGCTGCAAACGAATAATGACATCAATTTATCGAGATCTTCATTCCGATAAAAGCGTATCAGTCGCCAAAACCCTACACAAACTCCATTAAGATTGGAACCAGCAAGAAGCATAACAATCGGCGAAGCAAAACCAACAACACAACTCGATTACGGCAACAGATCGTAAGAATAAGGAGATCAAACTTCAGGATCAGGAAGTCGAAATAATCAACCAGACACAATCAAGAAGATGAAGAATCGAGAACAATATGAAAGAAAGTTAGAAAAGACCAAAACCATGTGGTGAAGCCATATTAAGCTACTTTGGAAAGAGGGAGAGAACGTGGCCAAGGGGGGTTTCTATAGAAGCCAGAAGGGGAGGGTCAGGATTGACGGCTGAGATTACAAGTGGGTGGAAATTTTAACGGTGATGATGCAATCAAAATAAAGCCGTTGGACGCGACTTTCTAAAGGCGAGAGAATTGCTGATAAACATTTCGTTGGATGTTGGTTTGTGGAGCGACTTAGAATGGACAATAGCACGGTAAAAAGATAATTAATATCATAGTTTAATATAAATAGGTCTTGAATTTTTTTTAAAATTTTAGTTAGGTGTTTAAATTAAAAAAATTATAATTGCATTTTTAATTTTTTATAATTTTTGTAATTAAATTTTCGAAATTAGTTTATAGCAATTTGAAACCATTAGAAAAATAACAATTTGTACTAGTTTTATTAACTCTAAGAACCCAATTATAAAAATTGTAGATGATGAATGACTCAATTACAATTTTTTAATTTAGAAACCTAATTAAAAATTTTCAACAAATTTAGGGACTTACTAATGTATTAAACCTAACTATCACAATATCACCTAAAAAGAAACATGAAATCAGACTTTAGACTATTAATTATGAAATGTAGGTTTCCAATCACCATTAGCCAACTAGAATTATTGAAAAAATTAGTCATTAAAAATATAATAATTTATTTTTTGTCATAATGATTCGAACTAAATCAACCTAATTTTAATTGGTTTGGTTTAGATTAATCAAAATTATTTTTAAAACCTGAACAAAACCTACCTATTTAAAAATGACCAATTTATATATGATTTTATTCTAAACCTAAACCAATGTAACCCTTACCCTAAATGAGACCTATACTGGTTGAGAATAAGTCAGCATCCAAGCTTGTACATCAATCAAGTACAACTAACAATTAGATATTTAAGTATATATGTGTATTGTAACCAGGGATGGCAAAAAAATTCGTACCCAGGGATATCCATGGATAAAATTCACCATAGGTAGAAAATGGATATTTTAAATAGATACCCGCGAATATTTTAAATGGGTATATCCGCTACCTTTTTATTAACGGGGCGGGTACAAGTATCATGGTACCTATACCTGCGGATACTCGTTACCCGCAACTATATATTTACTTAAATACCTTTATATATTAATATAAATAAAATTACATAAAATTTATCCAAAATTTTTAAAACGATTGTTCATTACGGAAGAAATCTTATACAATTATATTACGAGATAAAAGGAACACAAATTTGTGGGGTTTTAAACTATGTTTTTATAAATATGGTTAGAATAATAAAAATCTATGTTTAAAGTGATTATTTTAAACAATAACTCTTTAATTTATAAATTTAAATATATAAATTCAAAGTGATATTTATAGTACTTTATGATTGTCTACAACACATAAAATAAATTTGCTATTTTTTTATTTTTTATTTTTTTATTTATTTATTAAGAAGTATCTGCGAATATCCACAAATACTTACAGATATTAAAAGTATCTGCTTAACAGGTGCCTACGTGGGTAATGGGACGGGCACGGATACGGATTTTATCTAGCACAATGAAGGATGTCAACGGTAGCTACCCATGCCCGTCCCACCCCGTTGACATCCCTAATTGTAACACCTGTATTTCTTAATTTGTGATTTAAATTTGATTGAATATAATTACAAGAAAAAACCTAAGTTTAATCATAAAAAAATTAATTAAATGAATTTATATGATTTTTGTGTGAATTTTTGTAGAGTTTTTCGCATAAGACTTGCATTGTGTTGTGAAAGTGAAATTGACAATATAAAATGATATAGTCAAAGTAAATAAATATATATTATTAGAATACATATTTATAAATGTGTACATTATTTAAAATTATATATTATAATAATGAAAATAAAATAAAAGTTTCTAGACTATAAAGTAGTAGTGTTTGAAGTAAGCTTTTTAGACTTCTTTCTTAAAAAATAAAATAAACACAATTTTAACAAAGTTTTACAAAATAAAAATAGCTTTCTCATTAAGGAAAAGTCAAGAGTTGAAAATTTTTCAAAAAATCCTTTTCAAAAAAGAAAATAAATAAATAAATAATAAAGTTCATCACAATATTTTTTATCTTTAAACTTTTTATTTACTATTTTCTGAGCAAGCAAAAACAACGACAACGGAAAATATAGGAAGGAATTTAAAGTATAGGGTTACTACTAGTTCAACTATTTCAGATTTTCAATAACAAAGGGACTGTATAGCAAACGTGAAAGTTTTAGATATAATCAAGTTCTTCAATTTTTTGAATTTGCTAAAATAAAGTCCTTTCAACAATTTCTTTTACCTAAAACTAGATTTTAAACCTGTAACTTGCACGAATTTGTTTAAATTATATATTTTTTATATTTGTATTTAGTATTTTTTTTCAAATTATATACATAAATAAAAGTATCATTTTTTAGAATATTTAGTGTTATATTAAATATAATTACATTAAAATTGAAGAAGATGATTAATGATATTTTTAATTGAGCAAATCTTATTTTCAAAAATATTAAGTCTATTGAAATTTATTATGATTTATTTTTTTCTCCAGGTAATAATAGTGATGCAATACTTATATGAAATGTATAAATTCAAAAAGAATGTAAACATTATAAATATAAATGTATAATATAAAATTATTTAAATTTGAGTGTTCATTTATGTTATTGTGGATATTATATTAACATGTACTTGATTTTTATTTGTTTATGATTAATAATTTTTAAATATAGTAAAAATTAAAATTTATTTTGAATTTGTTGAAATAGTGTGATTTTTATTAAATAGATATAGTTGTTAATTATTTTAAAATTATGTTTTTAATCATTTTGAAGATATTAACTATATTTATGTGATATAGTTGAAGTTGAGTTGGTTAACCACATTGCGACATAATTTGAATGCTCCTAATTTGTACAATGAGATTTTTCTATCATTGTTATTGTTGTTGTTGTTGTTGTCGTCATTCTTTTATTTTAATTTCATTACTTGTTATTTTTAAAGTTATTTATCTATAAGGATTATTATATGTTTCATACTTTATATATGATAATTTAACTATTATAAGGATTATTTATCTATATGAATTATTATTTACATATGTTACTTATTTTTTTAATATTATTACATGCTATTTTTCATGTGTTACTATTTTTATTTATCATTCTAAATGAATTCAAAAAAACAACGTTATTAATAATATTAAATGTATTATTATTTCATACTTTACAATTGTTTTATAATTATGATATGTAATGGGTATTTATTATTCTTTAACGTCTGAATTCATAAGAATTAAAAATCATTATGTCTTATAATTAACTATTATGAACAAACTCTATCTTATTACTTTTGTTGTTGTTTTATTTGTATATTATTTTTATATTAAATTTAATTAATGTTGTAGATTATTTACTATTTAATTGATCAATTTAATGCATTACTATTACTATTATTATTTATGTTTGAATTTATAAGGATAAAAGCTTATAATATGATTGACCCTTATAAAATTTAAAGAACTCTATTTGTGATTATTATTTATTATTATTATATTATTATTAACTTTCAATGATCAAAATTGTGTAATAATTATCATTAAAGTAATCAATTTAATTATTTATTAAAAGTAAACCTTAAGAATATATAAAATTGAGTTTTTATTTTTGTTATTGTGTATATTATATTAAAATATATTTATTATTTTTATAATTAAATTTTTTTACCTATATTTATTATAAAAATAATAGATAACATGAAAAAATACATATAAAATACTATATAAATTAATAGTGATACATACAATGATAGAATACTTTTGTTCTTGTAATAGAAATATAATTTTTATTCAAAAAGAAAACATAAAATTAATTATGTATTATGTTTAATAAATATAACCAATAATTAGAAATATAGAAAGAAAAATTATTTATTTATATATTTACAAAAATACTAAATTAATGACATTAAAAATTGCATTAATTTTTTGCTTAAGTTTATTTTACTATTTAAATGTTATTATTTTAATATATGTTCTATGAACAATAATAACTAAAGAAATATTTCATTATTTTTGTATTTTAATATTCATTAGTTGATTGTTATTTGTTTTATAAATAGTTCTTATGATTTCCTTATCTGTAAATATTAATTCATTTTTATGTAATATTTATTTTTCAGATTTTTTTAGCATTTTAATTTATTTATAAATATTGAAGTTTTTAATTAATTTATATGTCTTGATATTTTTATTTGACGACTGAATTTTGAAATAACTTTTATGAAGTCTCGTATAGATTAACATCAAAATTCAATTTCATATTTAATAAAATTATTAATTTAATTTAATACAATTTTACAAAAGTCTCTTATTGCAAAATTCAACTTCATTTTCAATGAAAAATTTTACAAAAAAATTAAGATTTTATCAAATTAGGGTATTACAAAAATCAAAATTGGTAGTTAGTATACCAACTATCATCGATGTCATTGCTAAAATATTTTTTCTTTATTTTCGATTGACATATAAAATTGATTTATATTTTTTTTCAATTTTATTCAAATTAAATTTGTAATTATTGTTAACAGTGCAAAAAATAGTATGTAAAATAAAATAAAATTCACACAAATTGAGTTGAGTTTGATTATGTAAAAAAAAATTACTAATTGGAGAATATATTTGGTTGCACAAACATAAACATGTTTATCACTAACAATTAATTAAACAAACACCAAAAAACATTGCTATAAAATTAATCCTTTTTCTAATACACCTAGAACCTCAAAAAAGTCACTTTGCTCCTTATTGCAATATTCTTCTTCATCCGATTGCAACTTGAAAAAAATTCTGACAAAAACAAAAGTTATATTTCATATTTACAATCTCAAAGTGTATTAGAATTTGTTATATACATTTCATGTATATTTTTTCTTCTTACAAACTTATCTTGAAATTATATGCAATATTTCTCCCTATAATAGCATAAAAGAATATATTGAGCAAAAGACTAAAGAATCAATACAAAGAAAATCACTTTAAATTGTTAGAAAAAAAAATGGTTGATCAATAGAATAAAGTTATACAATGATATAACCAAAAATGCTTACCAGTCAGGCTTAAATAAAAGATTGTGATAAGTAAATCACTAAAAAAAATTAATCAGAAACCTCTAAAATTAGAATAAGAGGGACCAAAATTCTTAGTCTCATAGTATTTTGCTCAAGCTTATATAAAGAATGTAACCTATCAACTTAATTGCCAAAAGTCAAAAACGATAATATGATATTAATTTTTGAAATAAGAAAAAGCGCACAAGAAGGGGAGGTTGAATTGTGCGTTAAAAAAAAACTTTTCGAAAAAGGTAGATCAGTCTAAACAAAGCGTTTTTAAGAGAAGGGATAGAGAGAAGAAAACACAGAAAACTTTATATTAGTTCACTCAACCTGAGCTACGTCCAGTCCTTTCACCCAGAAGGTTTCTACTAACCGATCTTTGGTTACAAGTATTGTTCGTGGCCTCTTCAGGCTTTACAACGCAATCTACCCAGATTGCTTAACCCAAGTATTCTTTTTACACTAAGCCTCTCCAGGCTTTCACAATGCTAAAAAAAAATTGAGGAAAGATCGACTCATTTAGTGAGGATTTTAAAACTTAGACTCAAGATCACTTTAAGAATTTTTACAAACAAAATGACTATCGTCCACTGGACGCTCTTGACAGAAAATCACAGAAGAAAGTATATGTTGTTGTTTTAAACAAGAATCCACCTATCTCAATTCTCTATTTTGCTTTTTGTTGATGCGCGTATATATACGATCTTCAGGAAAGAGATCCGTTACAGATATCTTGTCTCTTCACGTGATGAGGCGCATGCAATCTATCTTTTCAGAAAGGACAGGCGTGGTAGTTGAAGACTTGCACTACAAGAGAAGTTTCAGTGCTGCACTGACAGTCTGTTCTTCTGAACTTTCTTCATCTGTCTTGTCGGCTTGATAAGTTGACTAGCTTTACCCATTCTGCTGGGCTTTTGTACTGACTTGATGTTGATGTTACAAACTGTTTTGAACATTAGCTCATTGAAGTGGTACTGTGTAGGCTTCAAGGCGGATAGACATGATTGATATTCATAATAAAAAACTCAGTCGTTTTGAATATATAAATACTGGAGATGTAGATGATCGCCTTCCGTCTGTTCATCTGGATGGTCTTTGATCGCGTCTTACTGGACGGTCTTCAAAGTGTCAATTGGACGGTCATTGTTGTATCAGTTGGACGGTCCTTCTTGGCGAGTCTTCATCTTTCGCTGTGATAGGGTTAGTTTATACACACAAATACAAACATTAATAAGCTTTGTTATCCTCAAAACATTGAGGGTTTAGACGCTTCTACGTCTTTGGTTCCAACAATTTTAACTAATAGTTATAAAAAGTGTTGAATTTAAAAACAGTTTCATTCTTTATTTTAATATCATTAAATACTAATTTAATATAATTAAATTCATCAAATATAATTAGGTCATTTAAATTTAATTAGATCCAATGAACGACTATTGCAAATTCAAGTATCCATCAATGGCTCACATTAATTCAAGTCTATATTTAATAGATATACAATTATTTAAAATTTAACTACATATTTATAAAATCATTATTTTTAATTATTATTGTTCATGAAATATATTTTAATAACTAAATTAAAAATATATAAGAATATATATATAGCTCATCAGGTTTGACAAATATCTAACTTTTTTATAATATTATCTATAAAATCTAGACTTATGTATATAGATAATAATTTATATATATTTTATATACTTAATTATTAATTAAAATAAATATTATCAATCATTTTAAATTTAACTACATATTTATGAAATCATTAGTTTTAAAATATATCTAACCTTTTTATAATATTATAATATTTGATGTTATTATTATGTTTTAAGAAAAAAAAATTGAAATATATTTTAAAGAAACTAATTTAAAAAATAAATTTGAGCATAAGTATTAATATAATATTTAATGCTATTGTTATATTATTTATATATTTAAATTTTTCTATCATCTCTTGGTTTTAAAATATATATTAATATATATATATATATATATATATATATATATAGGTATTAAATTTTATTAGATTTCTTTTTATTTAAAATATTTGATATATATACATACATACATCCGTACACACACACACACACATATATATAGATTATGATGAAAGGTCATACATTTAATAAATTTATATTTAATTATTAAATTTAATAAATATATTTTATTTAATAAATACAATATTTAATACTACTTGAATAATTTTTTTTTATATATTTATTAAAATATTAAATCAAAACATTAAATGTTACATTAATACCTATGTAATAAATATCATTAATGTGAACAATTTAATTCATCATTAAACAAAAGTAATTCTGTTGAATTTTATTAGATTCAACAGCTATTATAAAGTTTTAAACTCCATCAATCTCCTCTATGTATGTATATATATATATATAGGTTAGGATCTGTTGACAGTAGGTGTCAAAGTTAGTCAAATTACACCTTCAATAACTTTTTCTAGAATGTAAATTTAACCAATCCAACCGTTGAATTGTGTGATATTATCTTCATGATCATGTATATCAAATTTCACATCATTTGGACCTTTTAAGATATGTTATCTAACATTGAATATTTACATATATTTTAATATCATATTATACGTTAAAATAAAGTGATGTGATAAAGTATTAAATAATTTTGAATTGTATGAAATTTTGTATACTTGATCTAATTAATAAGAACATCAAATTCAACAGTTGGATTAGTTAAATTTTCATTCCACAAAAAGTTATTAAAGGTGTAATTTGACTAATTTTGACACCTAGTGTCAATGGATCCTGACCCTATATATATATATATGTATGTATGTATATATTAAAGGTCTCTTTGAATTGAATCAATTATACTATTTCAAACTATCTTTAAACTCATAATTAAAAATATCATATTTCACCTAAAAAAAACTCACATTTTTTCCCTTTGAAAAGTCAACCTCACATCCTCCAAAATCTTTCAAATTTCGTTAAATTGCTTGCTTTTAGAACCTTATAAGTCATAATCATTTTTCATCATAAAAATAGCATAAACCTCTAATTATTTGGATAAGACTTTGTGGAATTTATGTAAAGAGAAAACGAAAAAGGAACTTAATTATAACAATTTAAAAAATAAAAAAACACTAAATTTATATTAAAATATTACTGAGTTACTAAAATCACACAGTAACATAATTGAGGCAATTATGTTTTAATATTTCTAGTATACATACTAATACACAATATTTAAACTAAAATCATTTACAATCAATTTTACAAGTTGATTCGTTTTTTTTAAAACTTAAATATAAAACCATATTTATAATTTTGAATTGAAACAAGTAATAAATATGGTTTTATATATAAGTTTTAAAAAAACATATAGTTTTATATTTAAATATACAAAATTATATTTAATTTATAACTAACATTTGGACATGCAGTTTATATATTATAACTAGTATTCTAACTTGTGCATTACATGAGGTCAAATTCAATATATAAATTTTATGATTATAATTTTGTATCATAAAAAGATAAGAATTTATTCATATCATTTAATAAATTTGTTATAAGAAAAATATTAAATATATATAAATATAATAATTGTTAACATAATAAATTAAAATAATAAATTTAATAATAATCTCAGTTTTTGCAATTCTATTTAATGATAACAGTAAAGTGAAAGAAATTTAAATAAAGAAATAATAGTTTGTTATTTTCATAATAGAAGAAAGAATAATGATAAATCATTATTTCTAAGAAACCAAAAAAAATTATTCCCACAAAATCAAAGATGAGAGAGACAAGATTTTTTCTTTTGAAGAAGAAGAAGAATAGGCAAGATAGTTAAAATGAGGTAAGAGATAAAAGAACTTAATTCAGGTGAGAGATAAAATAATTTAAATCAATGTGCAAGTAAGAAGAGATAAAAATAATTTATTCCATAAAATCAGAGATGAGATGGACAAATTAGTTTAAATTCAGAAAAAGATGAATGAGGAAAGAAGAGATGAAGGAATAAGATAAGAGATAAATAAATTTAAATTAGGGGATAAAAGGAAGAAAAATCTTAGGAGAGAAAATTTTGAAAATGAATAATATTTGTATAGGTAGAGGGTATAGTTCACCTTTACTTGAGAGAAGAAAATTTAAACAAAATAGAATATAAAAAGTTAGAAAATAAAACTCTCACAAGGTATAACTATTATAATTTATATATAAAGAGGATAAAGTAGTAGATATTCCAATAATTTTCACTTTAAAAAGGAACACTACTTGAGCATTCAAATTGCAATCTCATTATTTAAAAAACAAACAAAATCATTAAAAAAAAATATCAAATTGATGATAAATGCAAAAACGATTTCAAGAAGTGAAAAAACTTTCTCTATCCTATTTTTATAGCCACTGTTTCTATAATAACTATTTGAAAATCATACTTAAAATAATTTTTAATTTACTAATACTTAAAAAAAACTTTTTACTAACAATATATGAATTAAACCCATAAATAAATAAATGATCACATTTGTGCACATTTGATTTTTTTAATTATTTGATTTTTAATGATTTTGTAAAATATAAGTCACCCAAACATTCTTGTTATGCTATATTAATTAAATTAATTAGATGTAAGCTGATACCAAAAATAAAAAAGATAGAAGCCTCATTTTTTTTCATTATAATCAATGATACTATTCTCATCCTATATAATGCTACAATTTATAGTAGAACCAAGTGTTTTGACGTAGTTAAGTGCATCCTTTACTTAGAAAGTAACAGTGGAGTAATACAAATTCTATTCATCCATGACTTTTGTGTCAAACTGATCCAAAAGAGAATCAAATTGAAGTATAAATGTAAGCAAATGGTTTCTTAACATAGCAATTAAACTAACACTTATTAATATTTATTATTAATATATATATATGTGTGTGTGTGTGTGTCAATATCTCCTCAAATGTTATAACATAATAGCTAAGATTACTAAGAATAGAGATGATTTATTTCACAAGATCAACAAATATGCAGAGCATTGGGAGGAGGATTTTGCAGCAAATAGATTAATTTCTTTTTTGGTATTTGATTTACTTGAATCCAAATAAAAGTGTAACTGGTCAACCATTTTAAAAGAATAAAAAATAATAACTCATGTAACATAACACCCAAATTCTTAAAAATACTAAAATTACATGATCATAAAATTTCAAAGAAAATAAAAAATAAAGAGAGAACATAGCATTGTATTAGCCATTCACAGTTCTTCACAAATCAAATTTGGGCTTACTGATACTTGAATTTTATAAGCAATAATTAAAAATAATAAAAAAATTAAAAAAAATAAAGAAAATCAAAACCATACCAAAGTGACAACAGAAGCAAGAAGAACAATTCTAGGAAGTGTAAGACGTGAGAAAAGTCTTTTAATACTTTGTTTTTATAGCCAATCATGTTCCTAAAATTATTATCTATCATTTAAAATTTGAAAATTTTGAAAGATAAAGATTGAGGGAGATAAAAATTGAGGGTTTGTTTTGATCTTGAATGAGAGCACTTTTAGCTGTTATTCTTTAATGAGAACGTTTTTAGCTATCATTCTCCAGCGAAAGCATTTTTAGAAAATTTTTAATCTCTTATCCCTTTCAATCTATCATTTTCAATATCTTTACTTCTAAATTGAATTTTAATATTTTTTTAAAAATTATCAATAATTAAAATTAACATTGTATTATAATAATTGTTTATTATAAACTTAAAATATAATCTATATGTTCAAAAATTCAAAAGTATTTATTTATTATAAATTTAAGTGATATAAAATAAATATTTATGTTGTACAAAAGGTTAAAATACTAGTAAGAATGATAAGAATAGATGAAAAGAAATAGATGATGAATTACAAAAATGATTTTATAGACAGTATTTAACATAAGAAAATAGAGTAATAGATGAACGAAAATAAGTCAAGAATATGAAAAAAAAAAAACCAGAGAATACGATATAAGGTTTTCTGCTGCTGATTTTGTTAAGAGGAGAGGAAGCGGTTAGGGGGAGAAGGAAAAAAATAAAAAAATAGAAATAGAAACTTTACAAAATGTGAGGGAAAGTAGAGAGTAAGCTCTTTTAGTGATAAATTTAATATATACGGTAAATATTATCACTAATAAAAACTTTACAAATATTAGTTATATATTATAAAGTCATTAGTGACAATATTACAATATATAAACCGCATCTCCAACATTTCATTTTCCAACTTTTGGGATACCGAATCATAACTCATTTGATCCCTTAACCAAAAAGTACAGAATGGCCATGCCATTTAGTTATATTGTACTCAACATTTTTTATCAAAATTGCACACCGGTTAATAAAGAATATAATTAAATCTTAATATTTCTAGTAAGCATATTAAATACTTCATTATACTTTTTCTTAGCAAACATTTTCTAAAATTTATTATGGTTATAATTCAATTAATATTAAATATTTTTACGTTTGTTCAACAATTAAAAAGTAATAAAGTTATTTAAACTTAAATCATTTAAAATCAAGTATATAATTGATTCAATCTTCTAAAATTAATATAGAAAACCAGCTGACAAAATTTAATTGAAACATAAGTCCATAAAATAATATTAGTTAGAAATTCTTGTTATTACAACGTCACATTCTTAACTTATTTTCTCAAAAATATTTAAAACGCTTGCCTAACATTTCATTTTCAATTTTTTTGGTGTACCAAATAATATCTCATTTGATCCCTTGACCGGAAGTACACAATGATCATGCAGTTTAGTTATATTTTACTTTCAACAATTTTTATCGTGTTCAGAAGAGTTGCCTCTATACCATACTTGGGTCACTTGGGTGTAACCATAAAAACAAGGGTGAAAATTTTATGAAATTTATAAAACTCATTTTATAATTTTTCTACCCCCATTTTGAGGTTACAAAAAACTAATAGCATGTTTGGTAAAAGATTGTTTCTGAAAAAATAACCACTTATTTTTTAAAAACTCTCCTTAAAGAGCTGATAAAACAAACGATTGTTTTTTAAAAATAAGTTATTTAAACACACGCTAAGCAGAGGAGATAACATTGCAGATTAAAGACAGGTGGGGGAATATATTTCCCATTTGGTTAAAAATAAACTAAATAATTTTTTAAAAAGAATATGTATGCATTACTCAAGGGCAGTATTCTGATGGCCAAAAAATAGGGCAGTGTAATGGAGATTAGTCTTGTCAAGGAGTATGGCTCTTTGACACACGGCTTTGGATCTGGCAATAAGTTCTGAGCAAGTGGCTTCAACCCTCTTCTAGATCAGTAACTTACAAATGAAGTTTCTAGCTTCCTCACCTATCATCACAATTACTAAAACAAGGGTTATTAGAAAGGAATGTTATTGCATTCATATTACTTTTTTCAAATGGATTTATGGTGATAAAACATAACAAATTCATTAATCTTCATGAATAAAAAATTGTCTAATGTTTAGCAAAACATGGTCAACCAGATTTCACACACCAAGCAGGTCGTAGAAACATATTCAGCGAAAGTTACAAGATACCATTCCAATGGTATTAAAACTACGAGACATTCCCCAAAAGACAAAAGTCACTCTCATTATTCATGTATCTCTCCTCCTTAACCTAACACCACCACCACCCCCAAAAAAAAAAAATGGAAAAGGAAAAGCCTTTTAGCATACAAGAAAGTATATGATTTATTGACAAGTTACATAATACCGAGTAAGATGCAGTCTTAAAGACACTTTTGGACAGATGAAGTCGAGATATGAAGCTAGAGTTACAGCTCCTTGTCCAATAAGTTCGACATATTAGAGAACTACTTACTCCTGCTTCCGTTATCAAACAAAAGAAAATAGTTATATCTCAAGACTTTAACAGATAATAAAAATGACCATAAATGCCAAGTATCCAGAACAATTCAAAAGGCGAAGCAGGGCAATGATGACATTTGTACATCATGAATTTGAACATAAAACTTTAGCAAGGAATTATAGAAAAATTCTGAAATTCAGGATGTTAATTGACACAAGAGAAAAAAGCTGTCCAAACATGCTACAATGAATTTCCCATTGATACAGAATCAAATCAGATATATAACATTTGCAGTAACTGAGTTGAGTCAGTTCACACACTAGAAACTTGCAAGAATAAGAATTTCCTACTTGAAGGCTTTGGAACAAGATAATCATTCTGTAAATTTTTGTGGAAATATGCTTTTCTCATTTTTACTAGAATTTCATTAGTTGTCTCTTAAAGAGGTGCGGGAGCTTTTAAGCCTGATGATTTTATCTGAAATGTTTTCTCTATAGGATCTGTCAAATTGAACTTCTCTTTTTCTTCTGTTAATGAAATTTCTCCTATTATTGAGAAAAATTAATCGCATCAAACACTTATAGCACCTAAAAGACACAATGAAAAATGAAAAACAAACCTGCTTAATAATAAATGGTTCCTCAGCTAGACTCAATGGCTCTGTCAAAATAGTTAGAAACCCATTCCAATTGCCGAAAACAATGTCAGTGAAGGGTTGATCACCCACCTGCCACAAATATTACGCACATAGATCTGAATCAAACAACAAAACAAGTAGCTGATAGAAAGTGAACACTGCAAAATTCTTATCTACCATGCTTAATTGTGAAGCTTCACAACCAAAATGTTTTTCAATTTCTTCAGCTGTACTGGCAGGCTTCTTCACCCCTGAAGCATACATACACATATCAATATCACTACTAAAGTCATTTCTCCCAAGGGAATATTTCACAGTCCTGGCATTTTAAACAGACCAGATAACATGTACTTTCAACTTTCAAGATAAAAGAAACATTGCAAAAATAAGTAAAGCTTTAAAAGAAAAGGCATCACCCACTATGTCTGATGACTTTAATTCCAATTGCACCTTCAAGCATCCTAGCTTTTGAACCATCATATGGTCATATTCATGAAGTCCTGATTCACGACACCAACAAAACAACACAAAACAACACGAAACACTTTGGGTGACTGTTTGAACAACTACTACCGTAAAATTCAGAACAATTTCAAAATGCTTCAAGCTAGAATTACCAGCAGAGTTACTAAATACAGCAATATCATGACCAAACTCTGACTTACAACACTCCAATGAAGACTCAAGTGGAGACCAGGGCTTCAAAGAGTAAGGTGCTGTAATAGTATTATCCTTGTCAAAGACAACACCCTTAACTCCCTTTCTACGCAGCTCAGCCCAATTAATATACCTTATGTCAGGAATGGAAATATGGGGCAGAGCCAATTTCTGGTCTTTTAAGATCACCATAGTTGAACATAGAATGCCCTCCAAGTTGATTCTTCGGCCTAGAGCTGCTTTCACATCTACCCACCACATGTTTGTGAAAAGTAACTTGGCTTCGTTATTTTCCTTGACTTCTCTTTGTTCGTCTACTTGATGCTGATAGTGGTTTCTGGTTCTTGGATTTTGATTATTGGTGTCTCCTGTGTCACTGTCAGGGAATAACTGTACAAAGAATAAGTGTTTGTGGTTCTGATTTAAATTGGAATTGTATCTTGCCCTGTTATTGCTTTCTTGCACCTTGCTGCAATTGTGGGTCTGAGGAAGACTTATGCCATAGAAGTTTCTGAGGGGAATTTGGCTATCTGCATTGGCTAGTGATATAGTGGTGAGTTTTCTCTTTTTTTGGGCATGATGATGGACGTTAAGATGGCTGGGAATGCGGTACCAGCAACTTGGAAGCCAAGCAGCGGCAGTAGTTGACAGCATTTTATAGTTTTTCTTCTTTAACTAATGCCATACTCACATGTTGCTACGGGTGTATGCTTCAATCATTGCTATTTATAATAACAGTGATCAGCTTAATTAGAAATATTATGATAAAAAAAAATAGAATTTGGTTTTTAATTTAAAAATCAATCACAAATAGCAAATGTAACATCAATGAAAGTACAAGGAAGATTAGCATCTTACATAAAAGATTCCAAATAGAAGAGAATTTGAATAAGGAAAATGAAACACGAACACCAAATCAAAAAAATTAGCTAAGTGTTATCATTATCACTCATTGCTTCTTGGTCCAGCTGTTGCCAAAAGAATATTGAATGTCTATCAGCAAAGTAGGTAATAATAATTTAAAAAGTTCAGAACTAAAACACATCTCTCAAGGTTATATACTATGATATCCACAAACATAACCAAAGGCAAGATGTTCTTTTCCCATTGGCAATAGATATTGTCAATTTATTATTAACTATCATCATAAACCAATTATGAATCTATAATGACACATAAATGTAAAGTAACACTTCACAATTAACACAAAAATCATAGAATTACACAAACAACCCATGCCAAATCATGAACCAACACTAACCTATCCGATCAACAAGTCCTGTATCAATCACCTGCCAAAAAGGAAAATATGCAGAAAATTTAGTCACATAAATGAATACTCAGAATGTCTTATGAATTAAATTAAATACTACTTCAATCTTAAAATAAATCCTTAAATAGCTGACTTTTTAAGTTGTAGTTAGAACTTAGAAATAGAGATTATAAGAGCAGAACTGCAGATATGAAATTATGAATCATATGAGAAGGCACTAGCTTGCAATCTACGTTACTAAAACATCATACTGTTTCTTTCTACCTCTTCCCCTCCTCCTCTGCAATTTCTCACTTTATATACTAAATCAATTCATGTGATCTGCTAGCAATATCTTTCGCAGGGAAAACAATCTTTTGAAAATCATATGCTGAGTTGTACAACAAGCAACAAAGAAAACTTAAGACTATGTTCATTCTCGTTTGAGAAGATAGAAAATGGGAAAGGCAAATCACTTTACATCACCCCAACAGACCTCCTCAACACCCCCTCCCCCCGGGGGAAAAAAAAAAGACAATTAAAAGGTGGAATGCAACTTATTTATGAGGCACCACACAATTTTAAGGTCCGTTTGTTTCGCTAAAATGTCAAATAATTACAAAATGTATCTCATTCTTTTCACTTCATTTCCCATTTTCAAGGATTTTCACACCGTTTCTTATTCAAATCCTTGAAAACAAGAAACAGAGTGAAAACAACATGACACTTTTTGTAATTATAACTGAAAACACGTAATGAAAACAAAAAACATTTTCGTAAACCAAACAAATCCTTATTATGTTTTATGCTTTGCACTCCTCGTAGGGCATAAAACTGAATGAGATACCCCAATCCTTGACACTTTCTTTTCAACACTATTATTAGGCGAAATCCCATGCTATGCGTATGCTTACTGATAGAGAATGAACCCAACTTTAGCACAGTCATACAATTTCAGATTACATTAGTAGCAGAATATGAATGCAAAGTGTGTTACTACCGTTCCTCAAACTGAATTAAAAGTAATTTGCCACCCCTAAAAGCAATAATGAGCAAAAATCCAAAACCTCTTATTTTCCCATAATAATTGATATTCACTTCCCTCCCGAATAATCCTAATTGGCCTAACTAACCGAAGACAAGAAACAATAGCAGCGAAAATTACTGGTACATGTCACCTTAAAAACACAAGGGTACAAATTTATTCCCCTAAAAAATGCATCAGAAAATGCATATTCCGAGAACTAAAACGTTATCTTACATCCAAGTTCAAAAGGAAGAAATAATAACAACAACAATAATAATAATAATAATGAATGATAAAAAGAACTTACGGAAAGGGGATGATGAATGAATGGTGGATTGGGAAGGGGGAATAGCAAAGAGCAAAAGAGAGACTGAGCGAGGATTTTGGGTTATAGTGTTTTTGGCGAAGCTGCGTTCTGTTGCGCTGTGGATCAAACGAGGAATGAGGAACAAAAGAATAGACAGTTATACCTATCACCTCGTATTCCCAGTTGATACCTATGTTTCGTTTGGTTCCGATAAGAGAAAAGGATAACAGAGAAAAAAAATTGAAATTTAAATTACGAAGATAATAAAAGAAAACGAATTTAATTTCTTTTATTTTTTTAATTTAAAAATATATCATTATTCGTATATTTCTTCTTTATTGTTATTCGAGCATTTGCAATGGCTTAATTGCATGACTTGCCATTTTCAATATTTAAACCCGTGCTATCAAATTTAGTTGTCTGTTTAGTTATGTGAAAAATTTGCTCGCCTCACTCCAATTCGAATTAGTTAGACTTAATATGAATTTTAGATATTCTTTTTTATCATGGTAAAAAAAAAAAAATCTTCTTTACCAGTTAAGATAGACGATCGCGTGCCTCCTATGAATCAATGAGTCAACGACTGTTGGTCTCTAAGATAGATCTTTGAGTTGGACGATGCTAGGGTTATCACTTGCAAGGACTCTAACATTCAAGTTGGTAAGAACTAACATCAATAGATGTATAGGGTTGAAGTTGTACCTGTTTCTTGTTGTTAGGTCGTCTTTACAGGCCATTTTGATATGATGTTGATAGGAAGAGATGAGAATTACTTGTTATCTGTAAAGGAAATTATCCTTGGGTGAAAAGATAAAGGGTTGAAGTTGTCTCAAGAGTATAGGAGGGATCTTTGCTCTTAACTAGCCCAATTTCTAGTTTTAGGCTTCTTGGGCCTATTGGGTCAAGTTGAACCTGGTTAAGTTGGGTACGAAACAATTGCCCTCCAAGTAAGTAGCTTGCGTTGGCATAGGGTGTCGACTTGTTGATGCTTGTTCGATGTCTAGGGTGGCTAAACTTTCAATGTCTTGCTACCAACTCGTATGTGGCACCTTATTTTGCTTCCTTAGTAGGTCGAGGAAATGTTCTTTTTTGCAATAGTTATGTTTTACCCTTTGGTTTCCTATTATGGGAGCTTTAGATTACCAATTGATTGCCCCCCCTAAGTCAGTGATATATATGAGGTGCCAACTTGTCCACCATCGGGGGTGGGCTGTTTTATGGTGATGGTCTAATAGTGAGATTCACAAGCTTTGGGTTTAAAGGCTTTGCTTCATTAGCCTTTAATGGGCTTTGCCTTGCGTTAGCTGTATGTTTTACTTTTACTGTTTTAATTATGTTGTATGGTGCTTGGCAAATGATTTTTAGGATTCTTGTTTTGTGTTTGGGCTAACTTGTGACAGGTTGTTGGATTTGGGCCCATTTTTGGGTTAAGTAATTTTTATTTAGGCCAATTGCTATACAAAGTAGTTTGTTGGGCTTTGTTAGTGACTTAGGCCTTATCCTGGTTATGGTTTGGCGTTATTGGCCTAGAACTATAGGATTCATTTGTGGGGGCTTTTAACTAGTTCATTCATTTCATTATTTGAACTCACATGATGGTCACGTGACATTTTTACGACTTTGCCTTCTTCATTTGTAACACTTCTTCTTTTATTATAGTGTACTTGCTTCCTTTGCTTTGCTTCCTTGCTTGCTTCTCACAAACTCCTTTTTGTTCTTTGAATATTACCTTTTTCTTGCCCCAATTTGTTAGGGCTTCTTTTGGTTCCAAACTTCTTTGGTTCCTTTTCTAGTTTTGGGAAGGTTGAAGTTATAACTTCTAAGGGTTGTTTAAGGGGTTACGATGAGTGACTCTTCGTCGTCTTTGGAAGATGGAGGGCTTCTATTGAAAGGGTGTCGAAGGGTTGCTTTGCTTAATAAGGCTACATCTCAAGCCCTTTTGGCGGTACCTCCTTTGAGAAGTATGCCTCCAAGGAGTCTTTGGCTTAGAACTTGTGGGGGTGGGATGAATCCTTAACCTTTGACCCCATATTGATTCGAGTTATCATACGGCCTTGGATCTTTTAGGCAGGTCGAAGATAAATAAAAGAAGGGTACATGAGGTTATGGAAGACTTCCCCCACCTCCGAATGTTAATCAATATGACTGGTTAGAAATTGAAGCACTAGGGACAAGGTGCAAATGGACCTCAGGCATCAAGCTAGATGATTTAGCTACTTGTATTGGGGTGGCCTATGCTCTAGAAGAATATGCCAAGTGGACCTTCATCTTACCTAGAAAGGACAAGCAAATTTGTTTAATGGGTAACGATTGAGGCAAGCATTTTTTTGTCGATGTACGAGATTTTGATTTGAGAGTTTGGGGTTCAACTCCCGTTGATGATGTTTAAGGAACTTAATGGTGGACCTGTCTCAACTTCACCCTAATGAGTGGGATTTCATCAGAGTGTTTAAACTTTTTTATCCTAGGAATGGGCTAGCTTGTACCATTTAGGCCTTCTTCCATTTATTTCATCCCATCTCCACCAAGGATAAAGAGACTAATTGTCAGTCACATTTGGACTTCAGAAATGCTAGTTAAAAGATGTTTGTTGCCTGCTCTGACTCTTTGAAAAACTTTAAGGATTGTTATTTTTTTTTTTATTAAGTTGACTATAGAGGGAAAGTAGTTGTTGTTTGTCCTAGAAGGCAAGGCTCGTTTCCCTTTACACTAAAATAATCACCATTTTTGAATAATGCTAAGTTGTTTTACCACTCTATTTCTAACTTGACACCCAACGAATGAGAAATTGTTGCTTATGTTAATCTATAGGTGAAGAAACATGCGCCAATTAGGTGTAAGGATGTTATAGGTGCTCACATAGGTATAGTTTTTATGGTGTAGGGGTGGTTTTGGGCCTTTTCTCTCTTTCTTCACGTGATTCTTTAGTTAACATCCTTTGTTTTGTTTTAGGAAAAATGACAAATCAAAAGGCTCATTTTGCACTTTTCAAGAAGTCTAAGGGATGTTCATCGCCACCACCTTAACTGACTATGTAACACCGTGTTTTTCTTAATGTATGATTAAGTGTTTTAATAACTAAAAGTGAAAATTTGATATGGAATCTAGGTGATTAAAAGAGATAAATGAATTGTTGTTATGTATGGTATGTTGCATGTAGTGATGGTCTAATATTGTTGGTTTGAAATTCTGGTTTAAATTTAGGAAATTTGAGATATGTGCTTGAGCCAATTTGGATATGCTGTGAGAGTGATTTTGGGGTTTTGAGATAAAACAGTTAAGTTAGATCAGTTTTGAGATAAGGAAAGTGGCTTGGTGAGGTTTGGGCCTCAGTTGGCCAAAAGTCCATGTGAGAAATTTGGGGAGATCGAATATATAAAGGAAGGGGAGGGATTTTCCCTCATTCTCCCATTCTCTTTCTCTCTTTACACTTTCTCTCTCTTCAATTCTCTCTCAATCTTTCTTTAGAAATCTAAAGTTGATAAGTGTGTTAGAAGATTTCCAAGCCCGACTTGGTGATTGTGGTAAGGAAAAGAACGATCCTAGCTAGATTTGGCTCAAGAACATTGGATTCTCAAGGAACCTAAATTCAGATTTAGGAACTTTTAGAGCTAAGGGAAGTTTACAAATCAGTTGTTTTGTGTTAATAACTGTTGGTATGTTGATTTCTTGCCTTATAATCGATTAAGTCTTTGTGGATGTTGCCATTTTGTTGGATTTGGGTGAAAATGGGTTTTGGGGGAGAAATTTTGAGATTTGGATGAGAAATTGATAATTTTGTGATGAAATGTTGAATTGATTGTATGATTTGATTTGTATTAACTTGGTTGAGGTGGATTGAGGTTGTTGGAACACCATTGATTTGAAAATCTATGTTAATTGGTTGAAAAAGTTAAGTTTTCTTCGAAGAGAATCGCGTTTTTTTCGAAAATCCTCGCAGATAATCGATTATAGGGATCACATGATCGATTATCTGGAGTTTCAGAAACTATTTTCGTGATTTGGTTTCAGAAATAATCGATTATGCAGTTGGATAATCGATTATCTACTATTGCAAAAAAAAAAATTCTGGTTTTGCTTCGGAAATAATCAATTATGGAAGCCCATAATCGATTATCTCTGCTAAAAAAATGAAATCTGATGCATTTTTACTACAGTACATAATCTGTTGCTACAGTACATAATCTGTTATTCTAGAACTGAATGTATTATTTCAGATTTTAAAGTTTTTATCTCAAATTGTGAAATTTTATGAATTTCAAGGTTTGTTAATCCTCCAAATAGTTTTCAAAGAAGGTTTTGATTTTGTAATTGTAGTTGATTGTTGGATTTGGTTGTGAAGTGGAAGGTTGCTTAGATAGGACCTCCACTTAATGTGTATGATATTATTATATGAGGTTTCTTATGAGGTAGGTTGCTTGGATAGGGCCTTACCTATTGACCATGCAAGAGGCCGAATTGGGCGTGCATGGGGTTGATGGTGACTGTTGGACCACAGGTGGTGTTAAGTAGGCCACGTGGTGTTATGTTGATATATATATATATATATAATAATATAATATAATATAATATAATATAATATAATGTAATATAATGATTGTTTGGTAGAGTTGGTTTTTGTGGTGATACATGCATTGGCATGCATATGTTGTTGGCTGAGGTTGTGTGGGCCTCAAGTCGTGTGCGGGCAGGTATGTAAGGTGGATGGTGACTAGAGTTGATACTCAGATAGGCCTCCAACCTAGTGCTTGGATAAGAAGTGGGGTCTTAAAGCTGGGCCAAGGGGATGAGTGGATGGGTAATTCTACAGAAGGCCAAGGCAATGCAGGCCTTGTGTCGCGGTAAGCCACCACCCACATACACTTATCCTGACAACCATAAGCTTATCCAACTTATCAGAGTTTTGGCAATCCATGAATGGTGCTAGATGGCCATGGTAGGGGATAAGACCTGGTTGATCGTTTGAAATGTAGAAAATCTCTCGAGAGTCGTGTCATCATGCATTGACATAGTTGTGACGAATTGGTGGTGATATGGAGTTCTGGATTGAGAACTCTTTGCCATGTAAATGAATGCTTTATATATGTAATGTATGTAGACCCATTTATTTGATCATTTGGTTTCCATATTGATGTGAATAATGATTTTGATTATGTTGGATTAAACATTATATGTTGATCTTTGTTTCGTAAGTTTACCCTTGCCTTGTATTGTTGTTGGTTGGATGTCTTGTTGTTGTTGTTGTTGTATTGCTGTGACTGTGATGATCACGTCATTTTGGCATGGGAGCAAAGGGAGAGACGTCTACAAATCTAGCGTCTCAGAGCTTATGGAGGAGGTCTCAGATAGAGACTTTTGAAGGCCCTTTTTGGGTGGAGTTTTCTATAAGCTCTTTTTGTTTCTTTTTGGATGTGTTCTTTTGTATTATATTTTTTTGATGGGATTGTATAGAGTGATCAGCTATAGGGAGTGAGTTTTTGTATCCCTCTTCCCTAGTGATGTATATTTTGATATTGTTAATATGGGCTGGTATTTTCCTATTTGTTATGTATGTATGATGATTTGATTTGAATAGATATGCATGTATGGCACTAAGAGAGATAGGTGGATCTCTCAGTTGATGTGTATGACTTATATACAGATATGTTATGATTTGATTTTATTCACCTGATATGTGGATAAGGTGTATTGTTAGCAAGGTTGTTTGTAGTACTGTGGCGACAGTGGGTCGTTACAGACTATGCCTAAACCGATTGTCCATGTTACTAGTTTTGAGAGTCTCGGGGGCTAGGCATGTTGCAGCCTTGCAATTGACTAGGACTAGCCCCATTACTTAAGGACGAGGGGTGTTGTCACGGTTTTCCCAAAGAGGAAGCGTGGAGACTATAGAAGACTTTTGAGGTAGAGGTGTGATTAAGCATCCTCTTAATGCCTTTTTTTTCTTGTAGGTCAAGAAATCTAGATGAGATTTTGCAATCATTTCTTACCTTAGATTGATGAGGTTTTATTTACAAGACCTAGATAGGTCTAAGTTTAAGCAAGCAATGAATGGGGTGATGACTTAGTTCACCCGAGGGTAGCCCCAATGGTCTTCCTTCAAAGTACCGAGGATAGATGAGTGAAGCAAGTTTCCCCACTAGAGTGAGAGAAGGTTGAGCTAGAAAAGAGCTTTAGAAAGAAATAGTCAATCTTGTGGCTGAGATGGAGGTGAGTAATAATGTCGAGAAGTAGGTTCATATGTTGAAATTGGATTTTAGTCAAGGCAAGCATGAGGTACATTATACTTGTTTCTATTTACTTTTTTAAGTTGTTTCTTAATGAGCTTGTTGTTTTCATTTAGGCAAAGGAGTTATAGGCCAAGGTGGATCGAGCTATTAACTTGTAAAAGAAGCTCATTGTTTGGAAAAATCAAGTGCTTAAGGGCCGAGAGGAGCAAGGCCAAACAAGACATGGTTAATGTTTAGGACATCATTGTTGCCATAGGGGATGATTCCTTTGAAAAAGCCCTTGAACAAGTCTTATTCGTGAATCCCAACTTGGTGCCAGATATGCAGGGCATGGATAGCAACTTGATGATGAAGGATGAGAATTTGGTCGACCTTAAGACAAAATAGGTTATTTTGATAGCTTCTTAGTTCATAAAACACCGAGTTGTTTTGTTGTTGTTGATCAAGCCCAACCCATTATGGCATAGGCTGAAGTTGAAATCCAAGAAGTTCTTGCTTCTGTGTCACCACCGTCGGATCCCCCTATTGTCACCGAGTCTACTCTTGAAACCTTTGTCCTTGTGATTATATAAGAAGCTAAAGGTTAAAGGGCTGGGATATCGATTTTGACTCATACTTTTTGCTTTTGCACGTTCTGTGTTACTTTCCTCCCAACACTATTTATATCAATTACTTTTAGTTTGCCTTCATTGCCTTGGGAGTTTTGCTTCTCGCTTTGTGCCAACTGTGTTCTTTATTGTCCTTTTGTGCACCAACTTGTTTTTCCAACTTTTCTTTTTATTCCAACGTTCATGATATTTTTAACAATTAAGGTGTTTAGATAACGAATTGGTTGCTTCCCTTTGGTGGGCTTGTAGTTATGGCTTGTAGTTCGTGAAAAATGTTTTAATAATGTAAATTTACTACAATACCCTTATTGGTTCATTCAATATAATTATATAAAGATTTGAAACATTTTCTTATTGAATGTGATAAATAATTAAATTTAAGAATAAGAAATACCAATAAATATTCTTAGTATACTTATTTAAGTTTAAAAGTAAAAATTGTTTTATAAAATATATTGTTTTAATTCTTCACATATTAAACATTATACTTTTAAAAAAAAATTATTTTTTTATTCTTTAAAAATCATGAAGACATTAATTAACAATTCGTTTTCAAATATTATTATTGCAACATTTAAGAAATATTTTAGTAGAATCTCTAAAAAAAAATCCAATGTAGAGAGAATAGAAAACTTTGTGATGTTAAAGCTAAATAAAAAAATATTAAGAACCACACAAACATATTTATAATTTTAAAATTTTTGAAAAATATTTTAGAACAAAACTTATCCAAACCTATAATTTAATTAAATTAATTTTTAAAAATTATCTTAATTTACGAACAAGAAAATCTTATGCTAAATTATTTATAAATTTTATTTTATATATATACATACATATATATATTTACATATCATCCATATAAATTATTCAGACTAAACTAGTAATAGTAAAATTTAAATAATTATATAAGGAAAATGCTAAATAATTTACATAAGAAATAAAAATAAAAATAAAATTTACACAAATTTAATTATTCTTAAATTGAATTCTTATAAAACAATTTATCATTTTCTAAAAATTAATCCTAAACATTTTCTAAAAAATCACATAGCTTTGATTTATCATTACACTTAATGATACATAGGAACAAGGAAACACCCTTGTTGAGTTAAGAATATTTTTCATAATTTTTTTCCATGTGTTAGCGCTAAAAATATGCAAATAGCCATTGGTTATTGGCTATCGAACAAGGCCTATCGACTAACGGCTAATTTAGCCAATGGCCAATGATTCTTTTGGGCCCAAGTTGAGTATAAGTACCTAAGGCCCAAAAGATGGAAGCCCAACAGCAAGCCTACACCACTAAAGGGAAAATTTGAAGGTTTGAAGTGGTGTCGAGGCGATCTTTAAGCACACCTATCATGTATCTCGAAAATAGGGGAGTGGATGGTTACCTGTAGGGTTCGACTGTCAATTAGTGCTTAAATAGTTGTTTTCTCAATGTAAAAAGGTCTCCGACCAATCAATCAAATTTATCCTTCCAGTTATTTACCTTTCCATAATTTACAGCTTTAGTTATCGCTTAATTTATCACTTTCTTTTAAGTTCCATTTGTTTACAACCTTTGTTTATCGCATTTCCAATAGACTGTGTTAGCGTAGAAACTTTAGTTATAGAATTGCTAGAAAGGTCTTTGGAGTGGACTAGGAACCCAATTGACAAATAGAATCCTTTCCTCGAACTAATCACTTGACAAGGGAAATCATTCGTTGGTGATTAGTAGTTCCCACGGCTAGTTAGGCAAATTTCTAACACCAACATAATTTTGGCACACCTGGTGCAACCCTGGTTTCACAACAACTAAGGTTTCCCTTACTTCCTCCAAATCATCCATGGTGTATGCAATTGCGTTTAAGGCGAGACCTTGCATTAATGGATTTTCTGGACAAAAGTCATCAAGTGCTAGGCATGAGAGGCAGCCAAATCCAACGACTATGGCTGTTATGATGCCTGTGACGGTCGCTAGTGCTGCTTCCATGGCCTATACAGTGGTTGTGCAAGGGGGGCCATCTCGAGCTCCCCCAAATGTTGTTTTAAAGGAAGACACAACTAGCAATAAAGAGATCGACCTATTGGCTCATGTTGCTACTAGTTACCCCTATGATATACCGATTGAGGAGCAGGAACCAGTCGTGGTTCTTTCTTTTATTCGGCACCAAATGGAGATGGGAGTGCATGATGTAATGTTGCAGATCTCCAAGCAATTGAGGGATATTGGTAAGTCGATGGTGCTAAATAATATACAGAAGGCCTGCGAAGAAGAACATTGACAACATGGTCACCAAGAGGCATGGGCTATCTCGATTCATAGGAACTAGTTTGGGCAGCCGTTAGTTTTTTCTTTACATAATTGGGAGCAGAAGTTGCTGGACCACCACCTCTACAGCTTGGCATGGTATAAATGGCTCACAAGCCTCCTAATGTTGTTAGCATTATAGGGTCACCTCACCCTACATTAATGGAACCAAACCTAGGTTTTTAGGCCAAGGAATTAACATGGGTTACGGTAATGCAATTGGAAAAGCCAAAAATATACAACCGATGGGTTACCAGCCACCTCTTGGGGGGTAAGTCGGCTACTAGCTCTTCTACAAGTCTCAAGCCTTCTAGTAAACCATCCAAGCAATAAGTAGGTGGCTAAATGCTATGGCCACACCAGGGACTCCTAACCCTGTCTAAGTAAAACCTAGGCCCACCGCCTCTTCTATCATAGACTCTAATGTGATTGTTGAGACAATTAGAAAGCATTTTGGGGTTTTGCTAAAGCCGATCGACAGGCTAGTATATAGGAAACCTTATCTTGAATGGGTGGATAGGATGATGCTTTTACCAAGGGATTTCAAAGTCTGTAACTTTGCAACATTCTCTAGCAAGGATGGCAAGTCAACCATGGAGCATGTTAACCAATTCATGGCTCAATGCAAGGAGGTTAGTCAAAACAATTATTATAGATTACAATTGTTTCCTCTGTCTTTGACTAGCATTACTTACATATGGTATTCAACTCTGTCACCAAACTTTATCCAGAATTGGGCAGAATAAAATGGTGCTTCTACAACAAATATTACACACCTTAGCTCGACGTGCCAATTACCAATTTGATGAATATACAGCAGTGAGACGGTTGCAGAATACTTGGAACGCTTTAGAAGGGTTAAAAGAAGCAAGTGTAACGTTTAGTTCCCTGAAACCAAGTATGCAAATATAGCCATTGGCAATATGCAACCCTAGTTGAAGGAATGGATGATCACTTAGGACTATGTAGATCTGACACAACTAGCTGCCAAAGCAATTAGGGTGAAACAATTTATTAAGGAAAGGGAACAACATAGGGCTTAGAAAAGCATTGAAAATCCATAGGCTATATTTATAATAGCCGAGGAGGTGGATGAGTCATCAAAAGAAGACTTATCGGCTAAGTAGATGGTAGCCAAATTACTTAAAGGGAAGCCTTACACTTGTCTAGCTTTAAAGCCATCAAAGAGCATGAAGGCTAAGGGAAACGAGTCGTACTTGTTCGACATTTCAAGGGCTGACCATATCTTTGACTACTTGGTGAAGGACCAACAGATCAAACTCCTAGAGGGATAGAAGATCCCTTCACTAGTAGAGTAGAAGAACAAGAGGTACTATAAATGGCGTAACACTTATAATCACTCCACAACCAACTACCTGGTGTTCAAGAATACTATGCAAAGAGCTTTAAAGGAGGGAAGGATTAAGTCAGCCAAAAAATGAAGATTGATACTAACCCTTTTCTAGTGGCTGATGTCCACATAGTATTAGCGACTGTAGCCATGCAAAAGCAAAGGATGCCTTATAAACTTGGGGGGCAACCCAAGTATCAGTGGCAACCAAAGTAAGCCAAGTCAAAGGACATAACAGAAATCGAGGAGGGTGAGAAGCCTCTAAGGAAGTTAGTTTTTCGATGGCTGTAATGCCCTTAATCGAGTATTAGGCAGTAAAGGTAGTAACCGAGGCAACTTAGGATTGCATTTTCATGCTTCACCGAGAGACATGTTGTAGAAGTGAACATGAAAGGGGGAAAATGAATCCTCAAAGTCATCTTGATTAATCGAGATTGTTTGAAATGGGCTAAGATGAGGAAGCCAAAGGCTGAAGTAGAAAAGGGATAGTGGTTCTTAAACAAGTATTGAGGACAAGTCTTTAACAAGTACCCAAAAAAAGAGGTTGCAGAAGAAATGGGCACTGCAGAAGATGAAAGGGATGATCGGTATGCTTTTTGAAAGTCGTCAAGTCAAAAGAGATGAGGTATAGTTACCAAAGAAAGCCAATAAGAAAGAAGAAACTTTCCACTGCAAAAACTATTCATTTGAGACGAATGATCTTAGCTCTCCCTTGGAGTTGGAGGACTATGGACTAGATGACTTGTTGTTTAATGATACACCCATTCCCATAGGAGTTGTTGGGGTGCTTCTAGTTGAATTTGCTAGTTAGGTTGAACAGCCATTAACCCTTAAAGGTGATGTGGAAGCTAGAGAACAAGAATGGGCTAGTTTGGTCGAGTAGGCTACATTTGAGGATGCAATAGCTAAACTATGCAAGCTTACTGACAATATGGCTAGGCAACTCAGGCTTATCTATGTTAAGGCCACTATTAATGGTAAGCCTTTCAGTCGAGTCTTCGTAGACAATGTGGCGTTATTAAACGTCATGCCTTACTCGATTGTGAAGAAATTAGGCAAGTCAAAAGATGATTTGCTAAAGATTAATATGAGAATGATTGCCTTTACCAGGGATCCCACAATGGCTATAAGGACATTAATAGTTGAGATAATAATGGGTCCTAAGACAAGCACCTCTGCTTTCTTCGTGTTGGATGCAAAGCCGTCGTACTCTGTATTGCTCGACAGGGACTAGCTTCATCCTTACTTATGTGTGCCATCTACCCTCCACCAAATACTAATTTTTTGGCTGGGTGACAAGGTGGAAGTGTTGCCAGTTGATGAAAGTCCATTTTTAAGTGATGTGGTAACAATAGAGGCTACTTTCTATTCCCCCCCTTGTACAGCTGATTATGGGAATAGCCACTTTAGAGCAATTCTAGTTTGCATCTATATGTGAATTCACCTTTTAGGGGTTTTGGCTGAAGAAGCAAGCCGTTGCATGGCTTTAAGAGACAATGGGAGCCAATAGAGGTGCTCAATGATTTGATCCAGAGGGTAAGCCAACATTTCCCTGGTGGCGTAGCTGATGAAGTGATAAGGAAAATGCTTAGGGGGTAGGTAGAATCCATGGTAGAGGTTCATAGTCAGTTGATTCAGCTACCATTACCTTCATTCAAGGCTTAAGACCCATTGGTAGATATAATCTTAGGATTAGCTAATAACCTGCAGCTGACCAACATTAGTTGATTATTAACAAAAGAGAAGCAGTCTAAGTTGGTACATCTAATTACTCAATTTAAGGACTGTTTTGCTTGGGATTATCATGAGATGCCTAGGTTGTCAAGATCTTTAGTGGAGCATCAATTGCCTATCAAGGAGGGTTGTAAACCACACAAATAGACTCCTAGGCATTTCAATCCAGAGTTGCTGCCAAAGATAAAAGCTGAGATTAAGCGCTTGTTATCTGTAGGGTTCATTCGCATGGTTAAGTACGCTAATTGACCATCAAACATAGTCCCTGCTATTAAGAAGAGTGGGCAAGTCTAGGCATGTATCAACTTTGGGAACCTGGATTTGGCTAAGTGTGCCTATGGAATCATGGCAAAATACTTCCTAAGATTCTTGGTGTATCAAAAGGGCATATAAGTAGATAAGAACAAAGAAAAAGCTATCTTGGCGGCAGCTCCCCCACAAAACAAGCTGGAGTCGTAGAGTCTTATTAGGAAGATCAACTTCCTTAGGAAATTTATAGCGAATTCGGCTAACAAGCTCAAGGTGCTCTTGCCATTATTACGGTTGAAGAAGTAAGAAGACTTTGTATGGGGAAAGGATTAACTAGCAGTCTTTGATCACATCAAGCAAGTGTTGGCCACATCATTGGTGTTGGTTCCTCTATCAGCCGCAAGGCTACTAAAGCTTTACATATCAATCATGATGACTCTATTGGATGCCTGTTGGTGTAGGAGACTAAAGATGATACTAAGCAGGTAGTCTGCTACCTGAGTAAGCTGCTCCATGATGCTGAGACGTGGTAGACCACAATTAAAAAATTGTGTTTGTCCTTGTACTTCACATGCGTAAAACTTGAATATTATTTGTTGCCTAGGGAGGTATTCGTAGTTTATAAAATAGAAGTAGTTAAATATTAGCTAAATAGACACGTCTTATAGAGATGACTGATGAAGTGGTCCTTAAAGCTAAGCACTTTTTCCCTTAATTATTTGTCATTAAGAGTTGTCAAAATACAGGCTTGGGCTGGCTTCCTGGCCCAGCATCCTTGCCTTAAGGTTAAAGACCCTTTTGACAAGCTTGTTGCCTACTTAAGGATAAAGCCTTAGATTATGATGTTTGATGGATCTAGAACTCGTTCAGCTGTAGGGGTAGGATTAGCCATTACCAGCCCGTGCGGCCAACTAAGGACGTTCAATTGTGAATTACTAGTTGATTGCTCTAATAATCAGGTTGAATACAAGGCTTTAATATTAGGTCTAAAGATCTTGCAAGTTAGAGGCGCCCAATCAGTAAAGATATTAGGTGATTCGTAGTTGATAATTAAACAATTGATTGGGCAATATAGAAGTTGTCATCCTAACCTAGTACATCTACATGCAACAGTTGTTCATTTGCTTAGACAATTCATGGATGCCAAGGTAGTGTTTGTGCCAAGAGAAGAAAATTAGGAAGCCAATAGCTGGCTCAACATGCTTCTAGATTTAGGGAGTTAGAGGTGTTGGAGGACACCTACTGTAACACCCCAAATTTTAAGTACTAGAAATAAACCATGAGCTAACTCTTAGTAGAACCCTTCCCATATGTTATTAGACAAAAATGTCTTAAGAGTTATTGTTATTATTATTATTATTATTATTGTGTTGTGTTGTTGTTATTATATTTATTATTATTGTTATTATTATTGTTATTATTATTATTGTTTTAATACCTTAGTATTATAAATTAGTAGGAATATTATCATAGAACTCAAAAGAGCATCTTGGGCCCAAGAGGGGACTAAAGCCCTCTAAGCCACATACCCACCCACATGTTTATAAGAAGGGAATAGAGAAAGAGGGTTAGGTTTAACTGTCACAAAATAGAAGAAGAAAGAAGTTAGAGAGAATAAGGAGAAAAGGGAAGAAGAAAAAGAAGAGAGGAAGGAGGAATAGAAACCGACGAACCCAAACCCTAGAACTCAGTTTTGCGTGCTCCTAAAGGTGAGTGCTCTCCCCCGTGTCCTTCCTTGTTCTTGTTCCTCTATTTATATTTTCCTTCCTTATACCTAAATTTAGGGATTTGATGGGTTTTGAGGAGATTGTGAGGGAGTAAGGAATTTATAGATTAGATTAAACAATTATCAATGTAGAAGAGTGATTAAGAATCTAGTTATTTATTTGGGAGCATTTAGAAACCAAAGGTAATAGGAAAAATAAATTAAAATTAGTACCTCGGATCTGTCCGGCGGGATTAGATAGTCGCTGGGCGACTTTTCTTCAAAAACTGGATTCTACGTTTGCACTAGGCGCGCGGACCTGCTGGGTGGGTGCAATACCCGCTGGGTGGGTTGGGTTCCGGCGCAGACCCGCTGGGCGGTTTTGCTGGACCGCTGGGCGGATACGACTTTTGCTATTACGTTCCTTGTGTTTGTGAACTCCTTTTGGCAGTGTTTAACTCATTGTTATTTGTTTTTTTTATGTCTTGTTGAGTTTATATTGTATGGTTGTTATTTACTTTGAAAAAATGAGTGTGATATGAAATTGTGCCTATGATTCATGATAAAAGTCTATGAAAGCTGTAAGCATTGTATGTGACCATGCATCATAACATTTGAGTTATGTGATAAGGAAAGTATGTAGGAATCTGGTTGGTGGAGGCCGTGATGAGTTGTTTAACCTTAGCCTTGGGGATTATCCGATTGGGAAAACTCCAATGGTCCATGCTGATCCTATGGAATTGGGGCGTACTGGCAAAACTGGGTAACCCTGACTAGTCACCGGGGGATATCATGTTAATTGAGGGTGCGAAAGCCGAAGGCATCGGTACCGATGACGCTTCTTATGGCCCGCATTTACTCCTAGTCTACTTTCCGAAAAGTTTAGGTTGGTACCACATGTGCATGAGTAGTGGTTTAGGAACATCACACGCATATGTATCTTGTTGTAGTGTGATATGTTGAAGTGTGCTACGTTGTAATTGTGCGAATTCTATGTGACCTTGTTCATAAGCGAATAATGTAATGTGTACACGTGTGAAAATGTGATTATGTATTGTGATGAATTGTCAAGATTATGTATATGTGCTCATGTTATGCATGTATGTCATGCTTACTTGATGAAACAAAACAATGTGTATGTCTAGTTACTAGGCAAAAGATGTGAAATAAATGTATGTTTGTAATTAAAATTGTGTTTACTACCTCAAGGATAAGTGAGAGGCTAGGCCCTAGGATAGTGTTGTGAGGGTCCTAGTTGGATAATAATAGTTGTAAATGAGGTAGAGAAAGAGTGAATCCCCACACAGTGTAATAAAAAGGTATAAGACAAATAAGAGAGAACAAAATGACGGTATTAAGGTGAGTGTTAAGAGATGGTCAAAAGTATTTTAGAATGTCTGTGACCTTAGACTTGACCCATAGAGACCAACCTTAAATATTAAAAGAAAGAAAAGTAAAATCTAAACATGAAGGGTTTAAATATTAGAGAGTATTTTGGGTAAGAAAGGGTTCTTAGGTTAAGAATGAGATAGTAAACTAATACAACAATCAGGAGAATGAGAGAGTAGTTAACATAGAAAGTATTGAAGATTAAAAGGTGTAGATTAGACCGTAGGTATGGTGAATTATGAGAGACCTAGTGAGTTTAAAGCCATAAAAGATAAATGATGAGGGTTGTCCGAATAGAAGAGTGTAACCCAGCCGTAGAGTCCTTAGAGCACTCACTAAGACATTATGTCTCATTCCTTTAAGTTTCTCCTTTTTCAGGATACAGGTGAAGACATACGTAGTTGGAGCTTGGAGTCACGTGCAAGAAAATGTAGTCTAGTTTATATTATGTTTTTGTATTCTTCTTTATATTTTGTACGATACCTTTGGGTGATAGATAAGTTATATTTGACATGTATGTTTTTTTTATATTGTTCGTATATAATATTTAATTATATTTATGAGTAGCATTTGTATATTGTTTCTATCTTTTTAAGTTTTTTTTTTTTTGAAATCTAGACCTAGTTACGGTAATGCCCCTTAGGGTGTTACATGGGATCAGCATGGACCATTGGAGTTTTCCCAACTGGATAACCCCCAAGGCTAAGCTTAAACAACCCATCACGGCCTCCACCAACCAGATTCTTACATATTTTCCTCATCACATAACTTAAATGTTATGATACATGGTCACATACAATGCTTACAGCTTTCATAGACTTTTATCATGAATCATAGGCACAATTTCATATCACACTCATTTTTTCAAAGTAAATAACAACCATACAATATAAACTCAACAAGACATAAAAAAAACAAATAACAATGAGTTAAACACTGTCAAAAGAAGTTCATAAACACAAGGAACGTAATAGCAATAGTCGTATCCGCCCAGCGGTCCAGCAAACCCGCCCAGCGGGTCTGCGCCGGAACCCAACCCGCCCAACGGGTATTGCACCCGCCCAGCGGGTTCGCATCAGGACCCAACCCGTCCAGCGGATGTTTCATCCCGCCCAGCGGGTCCGCGCGCCTAATGTAAACGCGAAATCCAGTTTTTGAAGAAAAGTCGCCCAGCGATTATCTAATCCCGCCGGGCAGATCCGAGGTACTAATTTCAATTTGTTTTTCCTATTGCCTTTGCTTCCAAATAAATAACTAGATTTTTAATCACTCTTGTACATTGATAATTGTTTAATCTAATCTATAAATTTCTTACTCCCTCATAATCTCCTCAAAACCCATCAAATTCCTAAATTTAGGTATAAGGAAGGAAAATATAAATAGAGGAACAAAAACAAGGAAGGACACGGGGGAGAGCACTCACCTTTAGGAGCACGCAAAACTGAGTTCTAGGGTTTGGGTTCGCCGGTTTCTATTCCTCCTTCTTCTCTTCTTTTTCTTCTGCCCTTTTCTCCTCATTCTCTCTAACTTCTTTCTTCTTCTATTTTGTGACGGTTAAACCTAACCCTTTTTCTCTATTCTCTTCTTATAACATGTGGGTGGGTATGTGGCTTAGTGGGCTTTAGTCTCCTATTGGGCCCTAGATGCTCTTTTGAGTTCTATGATAATATTCCTACTAATTTATAATACTAAGGTATTAAAAACAATAATAATAATAACAATAATAATAAATATCATAACAACAACACAACACAATAATAATAATAATAATAATAATAATAATAATAATAATAATAATAATAATAATAACAATAACTCTTAAGACATCTTTTGTCTAATAACATATGGGAAGGGTTCTACTAAGAGCTAGTTCATGGTTTATTTTTAGTACTTGAAATTTGGGGTGTTAAAACTACCAGTGGCCAGTTGTGGCATCCAAATGGAATTGCTGTAGTGGTGCAAGATTGGTGACAAGTTGATAGACTATTTGGATAATCCATCAATTAAGGTTGACTTTGCCTTGAGAAGGAAAGACTTAAAGTTCTTGTTCCTAGATGGAGATCTTTATAAACGAACAGTCAATGGTTTGTTGTTAAAGTGTAGAAGTGCTTAGGAAGCTATAAGGGTGATAGGGGAAGTACATGAAGGCCTCTATGGATCTCACAAGTTAGGACCGAAAATGAGGTGGCTCTTTTATTGGCATGACTATATTTGGCTGACCATTTCAGCTAATCGTATTAGATATGCCAAGAGGTGTGAAGCCTACCAGAGGTTTGGGCTCTTAGAAAGAGTTCAGTTGAAAAGCTCCATAGTGTGATCAAACCTTGGCCGTTTAGAGGTTGGGCCATGGATCTCATAGGGAAAATTGACCCGAGCTTGTCAAAGTGGCACAATTTTATCATTGTCGTTATTTCACCAAATGGGTGGAAGCTCGGTCGATGGTATCTGCTTCCCAATTATATGTTATTAAATTTATCCAAAACCAAATCATTTATAGGTTTGGGATTCCAAACACCATCACGACTAACCAAGGGACTATGTTTACTGGCGACAAAGTAGTGGTCTTTGTTCAACAATTTAAGATCAAGTTAACCTACTCTACAACCTATTATGCCCAAGTGAATGGATAGGTAGAGGCTATTAAAAAAATAATTATAGATTTGATCAAGAAAGCCATTGAGGATAAGCTAAGAAAGTGCATGAGGCATTTCTAGAAGTCCTTTAAGCTTACAAAAATATGGCAAATAACGTGACTACCACTACTTCTTTTCGGACTAACTTATGACTAGGATGCGATTTTGACATTGAAGATAAACGTGAAATCTTTGCAAGTGGGGAAACAAAATCAGCTATTGACTGACGACTATCAGCATTCTCTAATATTTGAATTGGAATCAGCCGATGAAGATCGACTCATGGCCTTTGAGAACATCAAGCAAAACAAGGGGAAAGTAGCTACAAGCTATAACAAACATGTCTAATGGAGAGCATTTGCCAAAGTGGACTTAATGTGGAAAATAATGTTGCTGATTTGACTCAAGGACCCGCAATTTGGAAAATATCTTTGACATGGGAGGGGCCATTTGTAGTCAATCATGTGTTGGTTGATAGCCTTTATAGGCTAGTCGATATACAAGCTAATGAACATAATAAGAGCATCAATGCATGATTTCTAAAAAAATACTACCCTAGCATTCATGAAACTACAAAAAATTGTTCAAACGCTACAAGCCAACCTTCATACTATCTGTGGCACATAGGCCTGAAGAAGTGTATTATACAAAGAACGCGAAAGAAAAACTAAAAATGGAAAAGAAATTTATGCTTTTGAAGTTGAGCTACCTGCACCTGCTACTTCTGCCTCATCACCTAATGGAGAAATGGCTGAAGAAATTGGTATGGCAGCCAACAACTGTTGAGCCTGTAGCACCATCTGTCGAAAGCTGGCCTACTCAAAATTTGCGTTGGCTAGACCGTTAGGGTTGGTGTTGAACTCATTTTGGAGCACCTTCTTTTACTCAATCAAATGATGTATCTCATCATCTAGTTTTCATTCTTATAGATAGAGTTCTATTCTTTTGCCATTATGGTCATTGAGGCGTATGATAGCCCTAGTCAATATGGGTTAGAGACAATTGATTTCTCTTTGAGTCTCAACCAAGTTTCTTTGAAGCTCCTCCAATCTAGCATTGGTATCAGGCTGTAGGGGTTAGTCAGCTTGCTGTTTCATTTCAACAGCTTCAAATTGGGCCTCAACATTGGCTCTATTGGCTTCAAGATTGGTTAGGCGCTCTAATTCCTTCCTAGTTTATTCTTTATGTCTAGCATTCACCTTGTACTTTATTTCCAACTTGCCTGGTAGCAAGGCTATCTGGCCATATGCCTTGCGTTCAGATTCTGAGGTGAATTAAGAATCAATAGCTCCAAACAGCTTTAGGAGGGATAGTCGTATGGTATGTACATGCTTAGGGTCTTTGGGAAAAGCAGTTGCCAGCCGTTCTTGAACATAAGCCTTATGTTTAAGTTATGGCGAGCAGTCCTTCTCCATAGGAGGACTAGTCAAGGGGGACTTGAAATAAATAGATAGGACCTCATCAAGGATACTAGTTGGCTTTAATATAGGTGTTAGGGTCAGCTCCTTAACTAGTGGATCAGCCGACGCTTTCTTAAGGACCCTTAGCGGGTGCAATTGGGGGGTGGCAAGAGGTTCCTTGGATTTTTCCTTTTTCTTCTCCTTGTCCTTCTTTTTTTCTTTTCCTTAGCCTATAAAATACAAGGTCAAATGGCGGAAGCAAAAGTGAGCGTGGAGGTCATGTCAAGGAGATTTTTACCTTGTCAAAAGAATCAAGGCTTTCATGGAGGCGTTTTTGGGCCAACCTAGAAGTCGAGGTAGCTAGAGCAGTAAATAGTCTCGTGACGCGACTAGATGGCCTAAATAGTTGGCTAGTCATTTGGGTAACAAGGGAGTTTAGCAAGGCATCCACATCAACAACGTGGGAGGATCTAATAGGACTGGCACAACGACTTGTCAAGAATAGGAAAATAGTTTAAGGCAATGTTAGGTTAGCCGTGTGGAAAGAAGGGTATAAGGAACTATACCTTGAGAATTGGTGGAGCCTATTGGTCTATGGCTTGAAGAAGGCTTGGCTGGACTAGGAGTAGGCTAATCATCAAATTCATCAGCTTGTTCATTAATTAATTTGCCCAAATAGTCAACAACCATTTTGGTAAAGACGGTAGCCATAATGATACCCCACCATTCACGAAATGCTTGTGTTTGTTTGGGACAATTGGCAAATGGGTGGAAGATGAAGGTATTTAGCTTATGGTTGGTGTCCTCAACTACCGCTATGACCTCAGATGCTTGACAGGACACTCTAATCCCCGGTAGAGCAACCAATGGAAACAAGAAAGACTTAAGTATGGCTTGTACCAAGCTGAATTATCATGCAAAGCATTGAGGGAAGTATCCCTTAATAAACACCTTATTGTTATAGGCAATCGGCTTGATGCCACACAAGAGGTCCTTGGAGGTCAAAGTAGAAGCTTAATCAACTTAAGTTGTCGAGTCGTCCTTTCACACAAGCCTTGCAAGACTAGTTAGCCTTCATTGCAAAAGGTTCAAAGAATGGACATAAAAAAACCCAGCTTTATAAAGCTAATTAGTGATGTTGAAAGCTGAAGCCTGAGAACACAACAACTGAGAAAGAGCTTATGCGTAGCAGGTGTCATTGTGGGCAGGGTGTAAAGGGTGTAAATTAGGATAAAGGGCACTTGGGAAGTATAGTAGTGCCCATAAGAGCAAGAACCACAACAAGTAAACACTTGTGTTAAATTTGTGGCCTTCCCTGAGATTATTGAAAAGACCAAAGATGCCACAGCATATGGTGGATAAAAAGGGCCAGTCATTGGCCAGATGAAATAGCTTATATGAACTCGCTGTATTCGGCCACCACACCCACAAAACCCGGGGGTGTCATTTTGGGCAGGGCGTAAAAGGGTAAATCAGGATAAAAGGCATTAGGGAAGTATAGTCATTCCTATAAGACTAGGAACCACAATAGGCGAACAATTGTGTTAAATTTGTGGGCTTTCCTAAGGTTGTCAAGAAGACCAAAGATGCCACAACATAGGGTGGATAAGAAGAACAGACCCAAGGCCAGCCATTGGCCAAATGAAATAGCCGATATAAACTTGCTATATTCAGCCACCACACCTACATAACCTGTAAAAACAAAGTGCTTGCAAAACAAAAATAATAGAAAGGCATGGTGCTTACCCACGGCTACAAGGCCAGATCAAGATGAACTTTTTATAGGTTGACTCATGTTTGGAAAAGTTGATACCAAAAGATTGGGTGGTAGCTGTGAGCATTGCATGTAGCACCAAAAGTTCCTTGCCATTGATCGACAAGCCCAAAAGTAGCGGTAATATCCAAGAGAATAGGAGCAGCTATGCCATGAGGGAAGATACAATCGTTGATGGCTGTTGACCAAAACCCTATTATGGCCATCAAAACATCACGATTCTAAGGGACTTCAGTCATAGAGAGCATTATGATGTCATATAAGCCCTAGCTTTTCCATTTAATGCCTTTAGGAGCCATCCAAGTTATATACTCAAGAAGAGTTATGGACTAGGTGCGTAAGTCTTTCAAAAAATTGTTGAAGTGGTACCAATCGCAAGTGATAGGAATAGGGTAGTTGTTTGGTGCAAAAACATCATGGAAAGCCGACTCCTTATCTTTATCCTCGAAAGTCAAACGAGGCCCTAAAAGGTATTCCTTTTCCTCGACATTGTCAAGGATTAGGTTTTAAGCAACCAATTGAGATATGGCTTTAAAGGAGGCATTTGAAGGCCCAGAATGGTTGCCTGGTTCATTCATGTCACTCGGGGAGGATTCCTCTTGGTTAGGGAGTGATCATGATTTTGTGAATCAAAGCTAGGAGGCAATGACATGATCTTTAAGAAAAAGAATCGAGGAGAGGGAAGGGGCACACAAGGAAGAGTGGGCACTAGGGTTTTATGGAGCTTGGCAAGTAACTGGTTGCTAGTTGCAGAGAAGATTAAGGATGAAAAGATAATTCGGGATGTAGAAGTTCAAATTTTAAACCCAAATTTTAGATTTGTTGCTTCGAGAGGTCACGAAGGAAAGAGAATTTAGCATTGATTCAAGTTTTTATGTTGTCATGCTGTTGCTCATTAATGATAGAGCCATTGCAAATTGAATGACACGAAAAAAGGGGGCAATTATGGTAGTGTTAAAAATATGCAGATAGTCGTTGGTTATTGGCTATCAAACAAGGCCTATCGGCTAACGGCTAATTTAGTTGATAGGCAACGATTATCCTGGGCCTAAGTTAAGTACAAGTACCTAAGCCCTAAAAGGTGGAAGCCTAACGACAAGCCTAAACCACTGGAGGGAAAATTTGAAGGTTGGAAGTGGTGCCGAGGCAGTGAAAAGTGAAGGACTGGATGACACACTATTCTTTGGCGAAGTATCAATGCAAAACGTGGTAATAGTGAAAAGCATGTTGAGATGCTTTGAATTAGCCTCGGGATTAAAAGTCAATTTCTATAAGAGTAGATTAGCAAGGGTTGTAGTGGAAGGAAATGAACTACATAGATTTGCTTTTCTTTTAAATTGTAAAGAAAAGACTATCCTTTTTATGTACTTCGGTATAAAATCCAAGGAGGAAAATGACTTGAAAATTGGTCGTGCAAAAATTGTAAAGAAAACTATCTTTATGGAAACATAAACAACTATCCTTTGATGGTTAAGTGTGCCTCATCAATTTGGTACTCTTTTCTATCCCTTTATTCTATCTATCCTTCTTCAAAATTACCAAGGGCATAAATCACAAGATTAAAAGTGTAAAGGACTTCAATAAGGATCTTTTGGGAAAATGGAGATGGAGGATGTTGAAAAAACATGAGAGTATATAGTGTAGGGTCTTAAAAGAAAAATATGGGGAAATACATGGGAGAGCAGTGGAGGAAAATTATAGAAAGGGGTTAATATGGTGAGAGACTTAGGGAGGGTATATAGGAATGGTGAGGAGGAAAACTGGTTTAAGGAAAATATAACATGAAACATTAAGGATGGGAAAATTTTAAAGTTTTAGGAAAATGCATGGGTAAGAGGAGAAAAATTAAGCACAAAATATAGTAGATTGTATGGGATGTCAGAACAACATCACTGTAAAGTGAAAGAGATGAAGGGTTGGTTAAGGGGGATTTGGGAATGGAACTTAAGGTAGAGGAGGGATTAGTTTGAGTGGAAAAAGGAAATGATGGACAAACTATTGCGAGAGGTTAGTACGAAGAATTAAAGTACGAATAGAAGGATCGCTAAATGTGGAAAGGAGATAATACAGGTGAATACTTAGTAAAAACAACATATACATTGTTACATGAACAAAGAGCTCCCACAAATATCTTTAGCTATTTCTGGGACATACTTGTACTTTCCAATGCATCAACTTTTACTTGGAGGATGTTGCTGGATAGAATATAATCGAAAGATAACTTAACAAAGAGAAATATTATTTTGGAAAACAATGATTCTTCATGCCCATTCTGCTACCAAGAGGATGAAACTATAAGTCATATCATGTTTTCATGCTCATTCTCTTCACACATATGGAAACAATGTTACATTGGCTCGGGTTTCAAGTGGTGATGCCCAATGATAATAGGAACCAATTTTTACAACACACTTATGGTTTCATAGGAAAAAAAAAAGGCTTGGTGGGAGGTGTGGTTTGCATTGGTATGGATGATATGGCTACATAGAAATAATATTAGTTTTCAAGCAAAGGAAATGAATATTGATTTAGTGTTGGACCACATCAAAGTTAGATCTTGGTTGTGGTTGAATGGAAAAGTGAAAGACTTCACCTTTTCTTTCTTTGAATGGTCAATTAATCCTATGTATTGCTTGAAAACCTTATAGTAAGTAGGTTCCTCTTGTACATGGGTTGGGGTATCCTTTGCACCTCACATTTTATGTGATTGTTTTTTGCTGATAAAAAAAATAGTTCCTAAAAGCACTAATTAAAGAATTAAAAGTAAAATTTATTTTTTTATTATTAAAAAGTGTAACAGTGCACTTCCTTGTGATTTCCAATATAATTCCAACATAATTTAAAAAAAAAAATTTCTATTTATTAATTTCTTAGCTAGTTCATAAAGACACTGGTTAGCAAGACTAATTTTTTAATTTTAATCAACCAATTAAATTATTTGAGTTAATTTCTTATTAGATTGTTTATAATTTTTTGCAACAATTATTTACAAAAATTATTAACATATTAATCAATTTTTTCTTTTTTACATTTTTAGTAACAAGTAGTAAATAATTAATACAAATCAATCTAGTAATAATTTATGTAAATAATTTTTGTAAAAAAATTAATTAATCACATAATCAACTAACTAAAATGATTTATTTAATTAAATTAAGTTAAAAAATTAATTAATTGACCGTAATAAAACATGTCAAAATTAACTTAATTATATATTTTTTACTATTTATTACAAAAAAATTGTAAAAAAATTAATTTGTTAATAATTTTCATAAAAGAATTAAAGCAAAAAGTTAACTCAATCAATTAAATCAAATTAGATAATTGACTAAAGTTTATTGATTGATGGTCACAAAATATGTTAAAGTTACTATATATATATATATATATATATATATATATATATATATATATATCTGTCTTTGTGGGTGTGTGTATACACACACACACACACACACACACACACACACACAATAAACCTTAGTATTAATTTGTGTTAATGGTTTAGGGAGCATTTGGTATACAAAATATTTTTTAAATATGGGAATCATGTTTCTTAGAAATTATATATTTTGGGGAATCATTTTTCTAAGAATGTTATAAATATGTTTGGTATGTTTAAAATATTTTCTGGGATGAGAGATGTAATTATAAAAAATACTTTTCCCCTTTGTACAAGATTCCCACCCCCTCCCATGAGAAATTTTTAGCGAGAAATTTAATTAAAAAAAAATTCTTGGGAATATTAAATTCTTGGGAATGATTTCTAAGATTCTC